>JXTC01000983.1:18171-35686 GCA_002914845.1 Trema orientale | reverse complement strand
AGTAAAAAAGAAAAGATCAAAAGAAGGACTTTTATTGAGGAAAGGAATATAAGCCCTCATGTAAAGAGTCTGCAATTTAATCTTATATTGAATCAAATTAGAGACAATCAGTAAAAGAATTGAAACCAAAATGAGCTAGGTTTGTGGGTACTGTTAGGAAATTTTATTTCCTATGCTAGGCCACATATACAGAACAATTGTATTGGGCTATATTATTTCATAAAGACCCAATATGTGATTTAATAAAGCTGGGTCGGAATATCTAACTCGGTATGGATATTAATGTGAATATCTTGTTAGTCACCCAGTTGGGTTTGATGAATACCCAACAGGAACTATTTAAAGAACGTATTAGGGTTATGGTCCTTGTAGCCAAATACCACATACGCTCAATTCTCTGTAACCCACTATCAGTTACAGAGAACTTCATTTGAGTGACATTAGGCTTTAGGCTGCAGAAGATCAAAACCCACAAGATATCATCACTTGTTTACGCTTCTGCCTTCGGTCTCTCCATCTCTAATCCTCTACGGATTAGCAATGGACTCAGGTATATTCAACAAACTCTAACCTGTCAATCTAGCATGAATGATTTAGGGTTTCTATTTGGTTTATTTATAATCTTAATATCATCCAACAATTAGTATCAGAGCATGTTTTCACGTTAAATTGATTAGGTTAATCATGCATGACTCTAGTTTTGATAATTTATGCCTATTAGGTTTTCTAGATTTTGGATTATTCATGCATGATCTATGATTTTCCTAATATATTCAATATTTTTTATGTTTTGGGGGTTTATTTCTAGGTTTTATGGTCGTCAAATATAAGCATTAGGGCTTAAATTCGTTGTTTTGTGGTATTATGGTGATTTGGGCGATTTTCAGATCGCAATATTTTTTGCAAAAAAACAACCCGGCGCTATTGCGCTATACTCGTAGCGCTGTGGCGCCAGGCAATATTCGGTCAAACACCACGGCACTCAACAAATAAAGGTTCTAGTCTTTCGACCAGAACACGCAGCGTCGCATTTTCTTTAGTTTTGGCCAGTGCCGCGGCATTAGCTTTCTTGTGCTGCAGCGCTGACCTCTAGGGTACAGGGGTCAATTTTTGACCCAATTTCAATATTTTGGTCTGTTTTTGGGTAGAATTATGTCATTTTCGACCCAATTTAAGGGGATCCAATCCAAGACATGACCAATAAAGATTAATTACCTCAAAGTGAATTTAAGTAACAAACCACATTTATCCATTGAAACTATGTTTGGATTTTAGAGTTGATAAATTTTATAAACTCAATTGCTTTTGTTTGTGTTTAAGAAAATCTTATTTGGCTTAGGTATTTTGGATGATTTTCATTATACCATTTGTCTTGTATGTTGGGATAGATTCGATAAAGCAAAAAGTTGCCAAAGTAACTTCTATTGCGTAGTCTTATTTATTCTGACAAATAAAGATGTCGTGAGTTTATTGTTAATGCGGGTGATTACCAGCCCAAAGAAATGTGATCATTTGGCACGACATCAAATACACATATGATGGTAAATGCATGATAGTTGTTCGGTTTTCATGTGAATAATAAATCGGCCCAAAGGAAGGTTTGTTGCTTTACATGATTTACTGTCAGTATTTGATCATTGCACTTGAGAGTACCACTTACAAGTTAATGAGTCGGCCCAAAGGAAGGCTTGTCAAAGTTGCACTTGGTATCTTATGATGGTAGCCCACTTTATATGATAATATGATATATGTCATATTTGCATATTTTTGTGATTAAATTATATGCCTATATACGGCATTTAAGTTGTGAGCATATTTAATTTATAGTATTATTTTGTTCTCTGTTCAGTCTCTATTGCTAGTATTTTTACCAATCTGAGTACAATTTATGTGCTTATGGGCACAAACTTTAAGGCCTTGAAAGAGAATGCCATGATCATACTGGGTTATATGGATCTTGACTTGGCACTCAAAAAGGACCAACCCGCTACTCTTACGGGAGAAAGTTCCACTGAGGATAAAAGAAACTTTGAGCTATAAGAAAAGTCCAATCGTATGAGTGTCATGATCATGAAATACTCTATTCCAGAAATCATACAGGACCCTTTGCTAAAAGGAGAAAATGCTAAGAATTTCCTTGCCGCTCTTGAGAAATTATATGTGAAGAATGAAAAAGGTGAGATGATTAGTACCTTAGGAAAACTCATCTCAATGAGATATAGTGGCAAAAGAAATATAAGGGAGTGTATCATACAGATGTCTCATTTGGCTAGCAAACTTAAGGAATTCAAGTTAGAAATTAATGAGGATTTACTTGTGACCTTGGTTTTTCTTTCTCTTCCTAATCAGTATGGGAAGCTACAAACTATATACAATGCCCAAAAGGACAAATATAATATTAATGAGTTAATAGCCATTTGTGTTCAGGAGAAAGAGAAAATCAAAGCCGAAAGGCTTGAAAGTGCTAACTTGACCATTACCTCTAAGGCAAAGAAGAGGAAAATGAATAAGGGTAAAGAAGCTGCAGTAGTTCCAGCTACTAAAATACTAGAAGAAGCAAGATGAGCATGATTACTTCTTTTGTGGAAAGGGTGGACACTTGCAGAAAGAATGCACTAAGTACAAATCTTGGCGTATTAAAAAGGGTAAGCTTCTCATTTATATTTGTTCTAAAGTTAATTTAACTTCTGTACCTAAGGATAATTGTTAGGTAGATTCTAATGCTACTACTCACGTTAGTGTTTCCATGCAAGGTTGCCTGTGGAGCCGAAAACCAATTGATGTTGAAAGAATCATCTATGTAGGCGACAACCAAACAGTTGAGGTGGAGGCCATATGGCATTTTAGATTGTTTTTGAATTATGGGAAACATTGGATTTGTATGAGACTTTTATGGTACTATCTTTAAGGCAGAATTTGGTTTCTATTTCTATATTAGACAAATCTGGATTTACTTGTTCTTTTGAAAATAATTTATTTAGTCTTATGCGTGATTCAATTGTTGTTGGTACCGATTTTCTCAATGACAACTTATATATGTTAAACACCAAACCATCTGCTAATGAAACTTTGCATGTTAATTCAAGAGGTACAAAATAAAAATTAACTAATGAGGATTCATCAATGCCATGGCACAAATGCGTAGGACACATTTCTAAACAAAGAATTGAACGTCTTATGTCTGATGGGATCTTTGGTCCCCTTGATTTGGCAGACTTTAAAGTCCGCGTTGAGTGTATAAATGGAAAACAGACAAACATTAGGAAGTTAGGTGCCAATAGTAGTTCTAGTGTCTTAGAACTGATACGTACGTATATCTGTGGTCCATTCCCTACGGCTTTTTGGAATAGACAATAGTACTTATCACGTTCATAAACGATTATTCTCGCTATGGGTACATATACTTGATTTATGAGAAGTCACAATCACTGGACGTATTTAAGGCTTATAAAGCTTAGTTTGAAAATCACCTTGATAAGAAAATTAAGGATGTCAAATATGATCGTGGTAGTAAGTACTACGGTCGGTATGACGGATCAGGTGAGCAACGTCTAGGACCCTTTGCTAAGTATTTGAAAGAGTGTGGCATCATCCCGCAATACACTATGCATGGGAAACCTAGCATGAATGGTGTTTCTAAACGACACAATAGCATACTAAAGGACATAGTAAGAAGTATGATCATGCTGAGATATTTGCCCTAAAAAATAGATTTCCAATTTTACCCTTTTAGTATAAATAACTTTATCTTATATGCAATCATGATATTTGCTAGATTAAACTGTCTCTGTTGAATAGTTTATTTATCTGAAAAGAATTCTATAACTTTACTTGTGTATAAAGAAATAAATGTGATTAATTGTTAATTATGGAGAGACTTATTTCTTTATCTAAGTCTAAATGAATTAGTTCACAATCTGTAAATAAAGATGGAATCTTTTATTTACTAAAGATTATAGTATTTGTCTATCTCAACGGAAATGATGTGTCTCAAATCATTAAAGTATCCGACTTCTGATAGAAACACTAGTACAATATAAATAAGTTATGTGTATTGAACGGGACCAGGTAATATAAAGAATTAGAGTGCCGTAACTCAATTCTTATATTACTACAAACTAGCTTTTAGCATGTAGATCTTACTCCTTGATGTTTGATTGGACTTGCTTTCATATGTTGTAGCCTTTTGATTTGTTAAAAGACTAGCCTCAGTGAAATTAAAGGTGAACTCTGGCATATTGGAGGTTATAGCTTATGAATTGATAGGAACACCAAATAGTTTAAGGACACTATATATTTATGCCACTTTAGGTTCTTTCAAGATTCATGAAATAATTAAATCTAAGATCATGGTATTCACTTAAATTGGTTGATAATTTTGTCTAAATAGCCATTGAGAACAAAATTATTGACAATATTATTCCTTGATAGAAAGATGATAGCTTAAAAGTAAATATGTATTGGAGGGGTATTACAGTAATTTCACCTATCCAACTACGGCATTGTATAGTGATTTTTCATGTGGTATAGAATATGCTAGATGGATCTGTTAATCAAGGCTAGTTGATTAAATCTCTATAAAAGGCATGACATTTAATCTAAGAGTGCAGTATTGGGCCTTTAGTGGAGTATCCCTTTTACTAATAGTATTTATATAAATATCATAATAAGAGTTATTATGTATTTATTATACTATTAGAGCTTAGATTATTTGGATCCATTAGGTCCCTTGTCTAACTCGATAATTAGTTGGTGGTATTTGTGAAATTAGTTTCATGAAACTGTGTAAAATAATGATTCTACACAGAAGTTGGTATTTTTATGAATAAGTTTCATGAATTGGATATATTTATAAAAATACACCCAAAGCCCAAATTGGAAAACAAGCCTAATCTTAGTTGGACTAGGGTTAGCAGTTTTGGGCCCCATATATATAAGATGTATGAGAGAAAAAACAGTATAGTAACACTTATAGTGTCACACGCATAAGGCACAGGGGAGAGAGAGAGAATTCGGCTACCTTAGGCTAAAAGAGGAGTGAAAAAGTTTCCTGCAATCTCATAGTCTCATCTCAAATCCCGATGTTCCAAAGAATCAAGAAGGTGTTCTTGATCATTTTTCAACATAGGATTTAACTTGGTGCCCACTCATCTCATCAACCAAGGCAAGAGCATAGACAAGAAGATCTAGGGTTGGAGATTTGATCATTATCAACAAGGAGATCAAAGAGGAGCATGCTATAAGAGGTAAACCTTAATCTCATCTCTAGAGTTTATGTATCTAGATTTGATTTATATTATAGATGATCTTGTATATGATGTATGCATGTTCTACATGAAAACTATTTTCATATAAAAATTTTAAAATCTAAATCCGCTATTTTTCTGCTGCATTCATGATGTGATCAAATATTTTTCGTATTTGCATGCATACATGTTTTTCCTAAGTGTTAGGTCCAAATTCCATCAGATCAGTCATTCCATCTTACCAAAATCACTATAGGGAGACGCACTCAAAACTGCAGCATATATCCTTAATAGAGTACCAAGCAAAGCAGTAGCTAAAACCCCTTATGAACTCTGGACTGGTCGAAAGCCTAGTATAGTCATTTACACATATAGAGTTATCCAGTTGAGGCAAGACCTTACAGGCTAAATAAAAAGAAACTTGCCTCAAGAATTATAAGCTGCTATTTTGTTGGGTATTCTAAAAGATCCAGAGGCTATAAGTTTTATAATCCAACAGTAAAGTCTTTCTTTGAGACGGCGAATGCTAAATTTTCTTGAGGATATTGAGTTTGGGAGGAAATATAAGGTTAAGGACATTGTCTTCGAAGAGGAATTCATTTCTCTTCCTATGGTTGCTATTGACAATGGTCAGGACACTCAAGATCCTATTCCTAACAATATCATTATTCAAGATGCAATTGCTCTAGTTGAATACAATGTTCAGGAGGTTCCTGTCCCAGTTGAGGTGAATGCTCCTGTAGAGCAAACTCAACAGCCTCAAGAACTAGTGCCTTTAAGGAGATCCACTAGAGAAAGAAGAAGTATAATTTAGGATGACTATGTTGTATATCTCCAGGAACATGAGTTTGACATTGGGATAGTGGAATATGATCTAATCATTCTCATACAAGTCAAACAAAGTTCCAATTCTTAAAAGTGGATCGATGCTATGAATGAGGAAATAGAGTCTATAAGAGACAATGATGTTTGGGATCTCGTCAAATTGCTTGAAAGTTCGAAGCTCATTAGTTGCAAATGGATATTTAAGACCAAACGGAATTCGAAAGGCAATGTTGAGAGATATAAGGCACGTCTTGTCGCTAAAGGCTTCACTCAGAAGGAACGCATTGGCTTTATAGAGACCTTCTTCCCAGTTGCTTCGAATGACTCTTTTAGAGTTATTATGGCACCCGTCTCTCATTATGACATTAAGCTTCATCAGATGGATGTTAAGACAGCATTTCTTAATGGTGACATTGATGAGACGATATATATGGTGCAACCAGAAAACTTTGCATCGAGAGATCCAAAGTCTATGGCCTCAAGCAGCTTTCCATCAATGGTGCTACAAATTTCATGAAGTAATCATCTCGTTTGGTTTCGAGGTGAATCCTGTTGATGATTATGTATACCATAAGTTTAGTGGGAGTAAGTTTATCTTCCTGGTACTTTATGTTGATGATATACTACTAGCAAGTAGTGATACAGGCTTACTGCATAACATCAAGAGATTTCTTACGAAGAATTTCGAAATGAAAGATCTTGGAGTTGTCTCTTTTGTATTATGTATAGAGATATATCGAGATCGCTCTCAGGATATCCTTGGGTTATCACAATAGAGCTACATCGAAAGAGTGCTCAGTAGATTTAGTATGGATAAGTATGTATCAACAGACACTCTAGTGTCTAAAGAAGAGAAATTTAGCCTCAGTCAAAGTCCCAAGAAGGATGTTGTTAAAGAAGCCATGCAACAGTTTCCTTATGCTTCGACTGTAGGGAGTCTGATATATACTCAGGTATATACGTGTCTGGATCTAGCGTTCATAGTTGGCATGTTGGGTAAATATATGAGTAATCCTGGAGTAAATCATTGGAAGGTAACAAAGAGGGTTGTGAGGTACTTACAGAGAACAAAAGAATACATACTTACTTATCAGAGATCGGACATTTTGGAGATCATTGGGTACTCCGACTCTGATTTTGTGGGATATCTAGACAGTAAAAGATCCACATCAGTCTATGTCTTTCTTTTAGCTGGAGGAGCTATTTCCTGGAAGAGTGCCAAGCAGACACTCTTAGCTACTTCAACTACGGAGACAGAATTCATAGCTTATTATAAGGCATCCAATCAGGGAATATGGCTACGAAACTTTGTCATCGAGTTGCACGTAATAAATGGTATTGAAAGACCATTAAAGCTTTATTATGACAATAACTCGGTAGTCTTATATTCCAGCAAGAACGGGAGCTCATTGAAGTCAAAGCATATTGACATTAAGCTCCTAGCTGTGAGAGAAAGAGTTCAGAGTCGTTTACTGTCAATTGAGCATATCGGTACAAACTCCATGATAGCGGATCTGCTCACCAAAGGTTTACCATCTAAAGTCTTCCATGAGTACGCTGCTCGTATAGGTGTTATATTTTTAGATGGTGTGCAGTTTTAGTGGGAGTTTGTAGTGTGGTTTAGATACTTATTGTATGACACTTGTTTATGTTTGTATATTGCAGTATCTTAGTTAATGATGGTTTTCATTGTAGACTCTGCTTAATTTTATTATATGATGTATTTCATATTTTCTAGCTTTCCTATTATGGTTTAACATTAAAGTTTGCGATGATGCACTAAAGGGGAAAGACTAAAGTCAATCTCAATAAAATTTAAGGAGGACCAGTTGGAAATAGGCACAGTGAATCACATTGTGTGTAATTTCTATGCTACATTCCATGATCGATCTATGTCATTCGGATGTATTGGTATAGTAATCATTAGGGGTTCTAGTTGCCATTCAAATAAGTACAACGACGAGCGCCTTGGTTTTGTGCTGATATGTCTAATGGACGGGATTGCAACTTCGTGGATATTCGGGAATAATATGGCAATTTCATAGCCATACTTCAGTTTGCAATACAATTGTGTACGGTACATATATGACCCAAGTGAGAGATTGTTAGGAAATTATATTTCTTATGTTGGGCTACATATAAAAAATAATTGTATTAGACCCTATTATTTCATAAGGACCTAATATGTGATTTAACAAAACTGGGTCCAACTAGGTATGGATACCAATGTGGATACTCTGTTAGTCACCCAATTGAGTTTGATGGATACCTAACAGGAACTATTTAAAGAACCTATTAGAGTTATGGTCCTTGTAGCCAAATATCACATACACTCAATTCTTTATAACCTATCATCAGTTACAGAGAACTCCATCTGAGTGATATTAGGCTTTAGGCTATAGAAGATCAAAACCCATAAGACATCATCACTTGTTTACATTTTTGCCTTCGGTCTCTCCATCTCTAATCCTCTACATATTAGTCATGGACTCAGGTATATTCAAACCCTAACCTGTCAATTTAGCATGAATGATTTAGTTTATTTGCAATCCTAATATCATCCGATAGGTACCTCATTTTTCTCATGAGAAATGAAACTAAAGCCTACATTACCCAACATATAGAAACAAGTTGATAAATATATGAAATTACTACACTTTCAACAGAGGAATCTGCAGGATCACACGAAGCGCATCAATTACTCTGCTGATGTTAGTTCCTGCCAGGATATGACAAATATTTGAGTCTAGACAAAATTGGAGTGCCTCTCATAGAGCAATTCATTTCTACAGTAAGAAGTGGGATTTGGGGCTTTTTTCATACTCTTTTTTATTTAGCCTAATTCTTCTACATTATCTAAGTAAACTAAAATATTCATAGCTTCTGCTATGATTATTATCTTCACTAATAGTCACACTCTACTATATGATTATACACTTAGAATTGATATTTAAGAATCTCATCTCAGCTCATATCGAAATAACTTACTAAAAACTTATTGTGCAACTCCTATGTTTTGTTTTCATGTGAGCTCATCTGTCATCGACAATATTTACCACATATCCTGCATCAATACTAAATTAATGAACGTGCAAACTTGTGAAACAAGAACTAGCTGCTAACACATTCTTTTTTATAGCAACTTCAAGTATCAATGTCATACTATGAGCATTAATAGAATCACTCGGCTTGGAACTTATAGCTGAACATGCTTCTTTTATTACAATTTCTTTGGACATTAACATTGTCTAATCCTCCGGCAGATTAATTCTTTCTTCAATTCAAAAACGATATTATTCACTACACTTTGATGATTATTATAACTCTCGCACTCAAATTATCTCAGTCTTCATAGCTCATCGCATTCAAATTATTATTGTTTGAGAAAGAGAATGGAGGCTAAGGTGTTTTGAAAGAGAGAGAATTAGACCCCCAGTAATAGTGGTTGTTACAGTTAACAATTGTATTTTTGCCACAATATTTAACAAACAAATATTTACTTAAAATGAACCTAGAATTAGGTCATTTTGCTTTAATTAGACCCATATTTTAATTCAGATATTGCATCTTTGAGCTATTTTCCAAGTCATAATATATAATAAGGTTTGAATTGACAACTTGTTTCCATAAACTCGCGTCTTTAAATATGGACACTTGATGTATTAGTTAGGGTCTTTGAATGAAGATCACAAAGATTTATCTCTTTTCTTCAAAATTTTTGTTAGTATTCTCCGAACCATCGAACTTTTGATGTCTGTTTTCTTTAAGTTTGTTCATATAAATCAGATAGGAGATTGTTTTCAGTTTCTATGCAAGTATTTTCTTGAATACTCCACTATATATTAGTTGGTATTAAGTACCCTAACCTCCTGAAAACAAGGGCACAATTACAATTAGAGGTGGCTTTTACGTTCGCTAAATTAGCTTCAAGATTTTCGAAAATGAAAGTGAAAAAAGGAACGAATTTCCCATGCAAATCACCCATATTCAAATAGCGCTCTTGAACCTTTATTTCTTATGTACTTTTGCTCTCAAACACTCGTAATCTTCCACTTGTTTTCTTTGAATGTTAATGTTCTCAATACCAAACAGGTTGTTACAAGCCAAACCTTTGATTAGTGGCAGAATAAGAATTTCATTCAATTTGAAAATTTCTGATTTAGTTGCAGAATTGTCCAAAAGGTTTCCAATTTGTAAAGTAATTATATTATAGAAGGTAATGGAACTCCAAACAGTGGACCAATTTCACAACTATATATTTTCTTTCAGACATAGACTGAAAAATAATTAAAAAACTATAATCAAATCTAAGTCCATGCATCATCATCGTCACGTAAGTATGAGGTACTAATTTGGCATAATCGTTTAGAGACAGTAAATTCTAGATTGTAAATTTAGTTCAATTCTAATCAAGTTCTAATACATATATCCAAAACAAAAAAATGAATACCAATCTTGATCTAAGAAATCATGCATTAACAAATAATTGATATTACAATTTGAACGCCTAGCTTTTGAACTACTACTGATCTCTAAGATCACACAAAATACTACATGAGTAGAGAAAAGAGAGAAATGAGTATGAAATAGCTACTAGAAAGCTCAATTAACTTTTGGAAAATCATTTAGTTCTGAGGATACTTGCATAGTTAGATATTGTGAAAAACAATTTATAAAATATCTTAATAGTATGTACTAATCATGTACTGAAAACATAATTAAATTAACCATGATAGAAACCTCATAATGCACATATCATGCGGCATCAAAATACAATGAGCTCTCACTCTCTTACCACGACTATAATAACCCTCACTACCGTGCAAACTAAGCACTCTGAACCTAACACTAACATGGCCATGTGTACCAGAGCAAGGCCCTATTGTTGGTATGTGGTCTCTCATCGAAGTGGGGTAATTGCTAGCCACCTATATTAAATGGTTTCTACTTGAGTTGTATAGTCTCTGGATCGAAAGTGGGATCCTATCCACCTACTAAGTGGACTGTGATACCCAAAATAAACCCCATGTATATAACCATATATGTGCAGTATGAAACAATACACAAGCAACCATGTAGTGTTCAATTGTTCTAAAATAAGATCAGTTTTTTATTTAAAACCATTTTTTGTGCTCTTGGACAATCGACAGCATTACAGTTGCTTGTAGAGCACACATACTTAAACCTACGAACAAATTATATAGAAAACTATCCAGAGCAATCGACAATATTCAAAAGCAATTCAAATGCATAATAACATAATTCAAACCAATTTCAATATAATCACGTTTCAAAATTTATGAAATTCCATAATATATAGTCAAGTTTTATTCAAAGCTAGCTATTGGGTGCTCGTAGCATCTAAGGTTGGCTGATTGAATGATCGGTGAGCATTGAAGGACCTTGATTCGCTCTCTTGGACGAGTGACTTTTCCACTCAAGGCTCAAAACGACAAAAATGAGGTCTTGACCACATCCAGAACGTCGAAAATAACTATAAAGCGTATATAAGTACTTGTCCAATTTGGGTACTTGTCCAACTGGGGCTAGCTCAGTTGGTCCAAGGTTTGAGGGTTATGTGTGTGTGTTTGGGGGGGTCAGGGGTTCAAACCTTGGTAGTGTGTGTGTGTGTCATTTTCCTTTAATTTGTAGTAAGTGGTGGTCATTAGTTAAGCCCCACTTAAAAAAAAAAAAAAAAAAGCACGTTGCCTCGGGTTTCGTACCCATTTACAAATATAGCGATGATATATGTTAAACTTCATTTCTTGACCTCAACGAATTCAACATATTACAAAATATCCAAAACAAAGACGAAATGGACACAAATAAAGGCCAGAGTACATCAGAGCTGACCTAGGATGGGTCAGTTTGTCAGAGGTGAGAACCCATGGTGGCGCACAATAGTGATTTGCTAATAAAATATCTACAAAAACATCTTTTACGTGATTATCGTTAGATCAGCCCAAGCGACGCTCTTTGCGAGGGAGCTCTAGCGATGAGGGGTGTCAAAGAGCGGTGCTCCACGTGTACGGGTGTGTTGGTCAAGTGGAGGCTTTGACACTGGAGTTTGCAAAATGGCAGGGAGGCGTTCAGGGATGATGGGGGTCATGCGAGGGAAAGGAATAGGAAAGGGGAAAATAAGCTATTAGAGAGAAAAAAAGGGAAAAAAAAAAAAAGCCCTAAATAAGCTAGTCTTAAAATGGTCCTAAATATGTCATTGTACCTAAAACTCCTCTTAGATCTGTCCATTTTTCCATTATCAAATGTCAGATAAGACGAATAAAGAGATATACTATTGAAATTCCTTAACAACTGGAAGCAAAAGGAGATTTTTGTAATTCAAACTATTATAAATAACATAACAACTGCATACACTTGCGCTATAACAACAAATGTATATATAAAATGTACTGAAGTTGAGTTTTATTTGTAAACAACGAAAAGTTTATCGTTCCTTCACCTCCCCCTTTCGTTTTTTCTCGGTTCTCTACGACTTAGCTCCTGCCCCATGGCATATCTTATACCGGTAACCGATCTATTTCTTACATGATATTCGAGACAAGCAATAGAGTAATATATTCGTACGGAACTTATATTAACCACCATAGATAAACATGCTTGTTTCCTAGTCCATGAACAGCCGTCATGGTGTCTGAGGCGGAAATTGACGGCGAACCGGCGGCGGATAACAATTGACTTGGCTCCTATCAGTTTGGCAGATGGAAATGTGTGGACTTGGAGGAGAAGGCGATGCTGGGCCGGGTGGCGCTCTTCCAAGTGGCAACAAACGACGCGTCCGATCTGCGGATAGCCAGTTAAAACCCAGTAATACTGCGGAAACTAAATATAAACTCCTTAGATAATATATAACAAGAAAAATATGAATATGGGTCTATGTACTTAGATTCTCTTTTTTGTTTTTCTGGGGGCGAAAACCCTGATATATATAATCACGTATGTAAATAATTGAACGCTTCTATACGAACCTGCTTGGACCAAAGGAAGTTGCAATATGGCAAAAATGGAAGCCAGGAGGAGAAAATGGGTAATTAATACAAGACGAAAGCGAATAGAGGAATTCATTGTCTTTTTTTTTCTTTGCGTAAAATATAATTCTAGTTCTCGCAGTTTAAATAGACGAATAAATGTACACTATTTTATCGGCTGTCCCCTGCACTTGGTTTTGAAATTAGTTAAATGTCACTTAGATCGAAATTTTAAAAAAAAAAAATTGGAAAAAAAGAGTACTACACGCACTCTAAGCATCAGATTGAGTCCATAAATCAATTAGACTGCCACACAAAGAGTACCCATCCCACACTCAGAAGAACTCAAAAGGCAAATTTACATTAGAAAAGAGAAAGACAAGCAATCAATCATTAGATCATGGTAAGGTACTACCGAACGGGCCGAAAGGAAAAGTCAAAAATAGTATCAAGTTGTTCCTCGCTAAAATCTAATACATAATCTAGTTACGCAAAATCCATTTGGATAAAACCTACATTTTCAAGAAAAGATTACCATTAATTTCTTTAAAAGTTATTACAATTAATTATTAGCATAGGTTCTACTTCAAAATAGTTACAAGAACAAATCAATAGCATGTTATATGGATGTATATAAAATTGGAATACCAAGTGTGAATATATATATGTATTTTATTTATTTATGGTTCCCAATTTAATAAGTATTTTTTTTATCTACCTATAGGTATTTTTTTTTTCAGCTATTAGATCATAATCTATAGGTTACTATAATTTGGGTAGTTGAGAAAAAAAATAATAAAAATAAATACTCATTATTTAATATTTTTTTTCTCTCTAACTTTTTTATAAAAAAACGTATATCATGAATTTTAATTAGACAAAATAATATCTATGCATAGCTAAAAAAAAAAAATTTACCTATTGAGTGGTGCCCTTTATTTATATATAGGAGCTAGATATAATTTTCAATGAAGTTTATATTTCCTCATAACAATTTCTTGGAATCTTCGATCTAAAGGAGTTTTCAACACACTAATTATTATATCAGATGTATACCACAACATAGTTGATGATGCGGAAGCATGAAAAATATAGTTAAAAATCACAAAGTCAATACATTGCATAAACAAGGAGAGAATATTTCCAGGTTTACATTATAGTTGACTTGTCATCAAGTGGTTTTTCCATGGGTTGCCCTGTTGTGGCGGCTACTATAGGACTGAAGAAAAATTATAGCATAAGTAAAGGTTTGTGGAATTCCTGAATTCTTTCATTTTGCTGACCGTATGGTTCAAAAAAATAAAAATAAATAAATAATCTACTTAAATTTAAAATTTAGTACCAATTAAATCCTTTTTTTTTCCCTAACTCCCCTTAATTGAAAATGAAAAATGAAGCATACGTGTTGAGTGTGTAAGTCTAATTAATTGAAAAAAAAAAAACACAAATAAAATATTACTTTCTAAAATTGAAAAATATTTGAATATAACTATGGTTATAGAATACGTGACAAAGAAAATAACTAAAACTCAAAATGTCCACCGGAGATACCTCTTATATGATCCACCACAACCCACATATGATATTTCCTATTTCAATTGAAACATAATAGGTCATTTGTAGAGATTGAATTTCTACGTACCAAATAATATTGTTTTCTAGATTTTTATTTTAGAAATTTCAAATCTAGAAAATAATAAACGACTAAAAGAAAAAGTATCAGATTAATTGTTAGACCCATATTGCAATAAATAGATTTAGATTCAGCAGATAGGAGAGAAGCCAACATTATCATAGAAAACCTTGAATTGTTACGACCGAAAATCCAAACCTGTAACTTTTAGTAATTTTAGATAAAGATAAAATAAAATATTAATATTACGAAATTCAGGTGTATTTCATTTTAGTCCTTAAATCATTATGAATTCCATAATCATTTAAAACTCTTATGAGTTTATATTTACTTAAGAAAATACCTTTTTCAAAGTTCAAGAAAATGTCTAGTTATCTTATTTGGATACTTGTTGAGAAATCATAAATTTTTGGTAAAATAAATTCAACTGAAAACTTTAATCCAATGTCCAAAATAATTTACATAAAATCACTTGAAGTTTCAAGTTCTCAAATTAATAATAAAACCATCCTCATATATCAACTTAGTAGATTTACTAATCTTGGCTAAATAACTGAACAAGAAAGAAAGTTTACAGAGTATAAACACCCACAAGGGATTAAGAGTAAGACAATATACACAAGCAGCACAGATTGTCTATCCATCAAGATGACTACCTCGGTCAGACAAACACCTGAAAGTAGAAGAAATAGGAGGATGAGCACTCACATGCTTAGTAGAAATTCAATTACCTTTTTGAATGAATGCAATTTTACTAAACTTGTATGGTAAATACCTTTTCCAAAATCCATTTATAAACTATGTTTATAAAATATTTGATATCCAAAATATTCACATATTCAAAGCCAAAACCAGAAATACATGATTGTACATATTATATATCAACCAAATATAAATAAGTGAGCTCTCATCCTCCCATCACGGGACTGTAATACCCCTTTTTATTGGTACCCAACATCCTGATACTACCCGTAGGTGTATCAGCCAAAACTTGCGCAGGGGCCTAGGTCTTTCACTTAGCATTGCAACAACTTGCCAGCGATCTAAACTATCATAATACAATAATGGAACTCAAGTGTATGATCCTATAGTATATACATCATGTAACAGGATATGTAATAACCATGCAAAATATTCACCAAACAATGCTTTAAAAATACGACTTGGCATTATTACAGGATTTACTGTAACATGGGCAATACACCAATGTATTACCCCATAATCACAATTTAAAAATATGTATAAAATTTCACAAAGTTCAATCCCAGTATAATCCAATGTGTTACCACGTAAATCAATTAATTTAAGATCAATAGAATTAATCTAATAATCAGTAGATACTTTACTTTGGCATTTTTGTTTTCTTAAAAGTTTAATTTGGCAATTATTGTTTGGGTACTTTTTTTTTTGTGGTTAAGATCAATAAATTAAACTTACTCTTATAAAACAATAGAAACTCTTATAAAATAGATTCCTATGGAGGTAGACATTCCTCCAATATCTAAATCTTTTATAAGAAAGATTCAAATGGAGGAAGTGTAAGGCCCCATAATTTAGCTTGTCGAATTTTACTTGAAAATGTAACCAAGCAGCTAAGATGCATTAACCTATTGTAAACTTCTTCGAAAATTGAGCATTAGAGAGCAGAAAAATTGAAAAATCATTCTATTTCAAAAGCCTACTTTTATAGCAATATGTATCAAGGGATGAGTAGAACCGAAGCTCAACTAGCTTTCAAGAATCTATTGATGTAGCTCAAACCTAAATTACAAGAACTATAATGAGCTGCTGCTCAGTAAGCAAAGACGGTGCATGCATATGAATAATGGTGTGCTATAGAAAATTATTTCTTACACATTATACCATTTCTCTTTAAAAACATTTCTGAAAACATATTACTCCGTTGGGCCGCTTGTTGAGTATAACTCCTAACTCATTGACATAGTACACATTCTCCACTTGGGGTATACACTTTTTTGGCCCTTTCACATCAAAAGATTAGCCACCTTCTATAAAATATACAAATCACTACAAGAAAATAAACCTTTTATAATAATTAAAATGAGTTATTAAAGAGGTTTTACGATATTTTTTGAAATGTTATTGAATGTGGGTATCGTGGAAAGTATATTACATTCGTTATATTTTTCATAGATCGCTAGCATTGTCGTTGTTTTATTTTTTTTTTCACAACACAAAATAAACATCGTCAAAGTATTTATTATTTAATACATTTATTTGGTTACTGGTTTTTTTTCCATTTTATTTTTTATTTTGTTCTTTCTAAATTTTTTCATTTATATATTTTTATTAAAATTTGCTAAAACATTTTGTCTTACAGCAGAATATATTTTTTACAGTTATTTAGTGTTAGGAGTGATCTCTTTAATGTTTATTTTTGGTTCAATGGTTCTGTCCTCTTTAATGGACATTTCAAAGCATGTGAAACATATCCATTTAATAGTAATCAATTACTATATAGCCCCCTTGCAGTACTTATGTAAATAAAAAATAATAATAATAGGCACAACATTATTATACTAATAATAATAAATAATATCATGATTTGGCTATAAATTAAGACTTACCCGATTTCTTTCACAAAATTTCCAAGAACTTTATATGGCTTGGGAAAAAAGAGAAAAAAAATAAGTATATGTTGATTAATATGGAAGCATATATTCGAATAGGTAAAATAATTGTATATCTAACGTCATATAATTAAAATAAGAAACAACAATGAAACCTACCTTAGATGATTAAACCTTTCTAAAGAGCTTGTAATATAAAAGAGCTGAGAGAAAAAAAAAAAAAAAAAAAAAAAA
>JXTC01000983.1:0-17697 GCA_002914845.1 Trema orientale | reverse complement strand
GAAAATGACTTTTTTCAAATTAAATTTTTAGAGGCACATACTATAACATTTTAAATATGTCATTATATATAATATTTGAGTAATATTTTTATCTCATCCTACAAAGTTAATTTCAAGAAATTTTTTTTCCTCCAACGTCATTAAATATTGTCCACATAACTTTTTAATGACACAAATGAAAAATATTGTGTTACATATATTTTCACAACATATATGACACAAATGTCTTAAATATTGTATCGTTAAAAGATCTTTTTTTGTACCCTTTCTTAGAACTCTTGCCTCATTAAGGGATTCAGGTCTTCTTCTCTGCACAATCACCAAATCCGTAGCCATACTTCATAAACAACATAACTTAGAAATTTAGGTTCAGTGATAATCTTTTCTTTAAAAATGAACTTTTCAAAATCAGTTTAACTTTCTTTTTATGAACATGCTTTATGCATATATTGTACATATAATTCTATAGATACTATGTTTGTATACATAGTACATCTAAATAGGCATATACTTCACATAATATTTAAAAAATACTTGTACTTATTATGCTCTTGTAATGCAATAAAAATATTTAATAATCTTCACTTGTCTCTAGTTCAAATTTAAACTTGTTCTTCTTGTCTATCTTCAAATTTCTCTCTCTCTCTCTCACTATTTTTCTTTCCTTTTTTTTTTTCTCTCTAAACCTTGTTACAAAAAAGGGTCTCCCTTGCTTATATCTATAACTCATTCTCAAGCTTCTATCTATAGGTTTAAGCTACCTCCTCCATCTAGCATCATAGTCATTACCATAAGCCTATTTAGATTGTGCTATCTAACCTTTAGTCACAAGTTGCCATTCATCGTGTTTAAAATGTTGACACTCAGTGCCACTGATCTTATCTGTAATTTTAACACCTAGCGAGTCCTTTCCATTATGTGCTTTTCCATTTTACACCTCATGCTCACATTCTAACACCTCATGCTTACATTTAATACCTCCTCCTTATAGTAACACTACGTGCTTACCAACACGTCACGCTTATCGACACCTCGTTATGCCTTGGAGAGTCAACAAGGAGTTGTAGCCAGGTTCATTTTAATGCCTCATCCACTCCCAGCACCAGATGTACAGGTTCCAAATGCGAGCTCGATTATGACCTGCAACATATGTTTATCGTTAGGTCGAAGAGGATGACAATTTGGATGATTTTCAGGGGATGATTAGTATTAAGGGATTTCTACTTTTGTTTAGTTTTAGAAAAAACTTCCGTTTGACTAGTTTAACATACGAATATTTTAAAAAAAAAAAAAAGGGGGGGAAATGACTGATAGTACGAGATCTGGCCTTAAAATTTTATATATACGATATACCGAAGATATGACTGAAAAATACGGTCTCTATTTTAAAACTACGGCCTGCCCCTGGTTTACGTTTCAACTTTCTTTAAAGCTGGCCTTACACGTGCCTTACCTGTGACTACCCATCGGGTACGTTTCCTTTCATTATATGTTTTCCATTTTGTCTTTTGTGTTTTTTATTACTTTGTTTGTTTTTTTTTTTTTTTTTAACAACTTTACTCTCTTCTTTTTTTCAAATTACCGTTTATTTGTTTTTTTTTGTCGTTTAGTCTTAACTTTGTCCCTTTTTTTTTTTTTACCCTTTGCCTTTTCTTTTTTTTTTCCCCTTTAATAAATAGGATAAAAATTAACTTTTCTCTTAAGACTTTTTAAAAATAATTTTTTATTTAATTGCTTCTTCATTCTTTTGTAAAAAAAAAAAAAAAAATTAGAGTTTGTTATAGGTATCTTATTTGATTACTCAAAGTATCCAGCTAATTTACTTATGGTATCCGGGCTATTGTAATAGTAGCTGAGTGTTTGCCAAAGTATGTGAGTAAATTTCAAAAGGAAAAAAAAGTCTAATACATGTATCTTAATAGGTTACTCAATGTATTCGACTAAGTTACTTATGATATCTGAGCTATTATAATAGTAGTCGAGTGTCTACTTAAGTATGCGAGTACATTTAGAAAAGAAAAAAAAAAAGAGTTTATTACGGGAATCTTATTAGATTACTCATAGTATCTACCTAAGTCACTTATAGTATCCAGAATATCGTAATAGTAGTCGAGTGTCTACCTCAGCAAACGGGTAAATTCGAAAAAAAAAATTAGTATAAGGTATCTTATCGAGTTATTTATGTTATAGTATCAATCTAGTAAATTAGAGCCGCAGTTAGGTCATTCTTTGTTGCATGAAGAAAAAAATTAACTGATAAAATAATCAAAAAATAATTATCATAGATATCTTATTGGATTACCTATAGTATCTAGCGAAATTAGGAGGTGCGTTTAAGAGGTTACTTCAGTATCATAACATGTTACTTATAGTATCAACTTAGTATATTAGAGGAAAAAAAAATGTTATTATAAGGTATCTTATCATGTTACTCATGTTATCATAACAAGTTACGTATAGTATCAGTCTGGTAAATTAGAAGGAGAGCTTGGTCGTTCTTTGTTGCCAAATTAAAAAAAATAAAGAAAAAATAATTATTATAAGTTTCTTACCGGGTTATTTATACTATCTAGAAAAATTGAGAGATGAACTTAAGAAATTATCTATAGTATCATGACAGATTATTTACAATATTGACTCGGTAAATTTGGAATAAAATTTTTCAGTGCTTCTTATATATAGTAATAAAAAAAAAACAGATTTAGAAGTTACCATAAATAATCTACTAAGTACTTATGGTATTTAGACAATTAGAACTAATTAATTTTTGTAAGAATTTGACATACGTCACTTTAAAACTACTTTAAAAAGTGTGTAAGTGCATTTAAAAATTTGTGCATCTCAAAATGCACAAATAAAATAGAATTAACTTATTTGCAAAAATATTCAAAATAAGATAAAAAGGGCTCATAAGATAAAAAGTAAAAGAAAAAAAATTAAAAATTTTGAAATTAAATACTTGATAACGCACAAACATTGCATCAGCGCTTGTCAGCGTTCTTTTTTAAAAGCATTTTTTGCTTTTTTGCTTTTTTCTTTTTCCTTTTTTTCTTGGGCAGGCGTGCATTAGATTGCATCATGCCGTATTACAAAAGTTCAGAGCCCGTATTTTTTAAAGTTTTGGACCCATTGCCGTATTTTTTTTTTTTTAATTTGCTTATACGAACCGTATTTTTAAAATGTAAGTTACTTTTTCCCATATTTGTGTAGAAATCCCAAAGAAAAAAAAAACATGCCCTCTATTTTGACCAAATATCACACTTAACCCTCTATTTTCACAAAATATAAAAGTATCCCTTATTCTTCAAAATAAAAGGAAAAATTTTACTCTCTTTGTACATCCCTTTTGGTCATACTTGTAATATGAAATATTTGAAATACTCTTACGTATATTTTAAAAACCTATTATGAAAAAATCCCGCACTAACTAATTAGGTTTTTCTTTTAAAAAAAAAGGAAAAAGAATATCACTTTTTTTCTCCAAATTATAGAGAAATATTGATAATTTTTTCTCTTTTTTCTGGCAATAAATTTTAAGATTTTAATTTTCAAAAAGTTTGACCAATAAGATAGAGGGAAGGTATTTTTTTTTTTTTTATAATTTTAGAAAGTAGAAAGGATACTTTTGAGTTTTATAAAAGTAGAAGGGTAAATGTAGTAGTAACTTAAAACAGAGGGTGTCTTTTTGGGATTATATTTTAATTTATGATTATATATTTATTTTACATTTCCACAAAAAAATTTGGTTTTTCATAATTTTCTTTATTTCATTTATCAATTTTGTTTTTGTACTATTACCATATATATTTGAATAAATAATTTTTATTCATTAAAAAATTTGGTACTTAAGTTTTCTTACAAAAAAATAAAAAACACCACTTTGTAAGGACAACAAATTTCATCAGTGTATAAAATTTGAAATTTTATCATTTAAAATTTATAATTTATAGGTAAAAACATTTTTAGACGTCATCACTACAAGTAAAATCTAAATTAAAAAAAAAAAAGAAATAGCACCTATACTGCCAATATTTTTAAGTAAGTTATCACTATAGCTCGTCTTATTATTAACTTAAGCCGTACCGAAGGTCATTTTCTCACCTGATAGTTGGAAAATCAATTGCTATCAACTACCGTTGCATCAACTCAAACCATCTTTGCATTTGAAAGAATGATTAATGGAATGGTTATAGTATTGCGATTAACATTCAGAGATGGAGATAGTAATTAAAAATTGTAACTGATCTGCTCTGTTCTTATTCTGGACTTATTTTTATAAATTGATTTGGAAAAATATTAAATATACAGATTTGTTAAATCAAATTTATATAAAAATGGTAACTAAATTCTTATTTAGCATTCGTATGCTCACCACCTATTTTTCCCTTTCAGGTTTACGCGATCATGATAGACATTCAGCTGGCTACTAGAGTCGCTTTGAAGACATGTGTATTCTTCTTGGTTCGTTCCACTTTGATTTTTGTATATTCCCACTTTTCTTTATAAATATTTAGTCATGATTAAGAATATTTATAAGTGGATGTATATAAGGGAGTTTGATTAACAATTAAAGACTTTGTTTATATGATATGACAACATTTTAAAATTTGTAAATGGGTACATTTTTAGGCGTTAAAGTACCTGGTTTTCAATACTTACGCTTATGGGTGATTTTAAAACTTGTAAGTTATTTTAAGAACTTTTATAAGGATGTTGCTTTCTAATAAAAGCCATCACTTTCTAAAGAATTTGCAAATAGGAATTTGTCCAATAATTTCTGTAAAACAATTTCTAGAATTCCAACTTTTGAACCTTTCAATATGCCACTGACCTGGAATTTGGGTTGTGATAAGATTAATTATAAGTTGAGTAAGGTTTCGATATTTCAGTTAGCCTGGTCAAGGTGTCCCACATAACAATGGCAAATGTTGAAGATAAACTGAGGGTCAACTATAGTTGATAAGCTTGAAGACGAAGACAATGATTATGAAAACTGCAGCACTCTGTGCTTATTCACCATTCTCTCTCTGAGCTTAGTGGATCTAGCTGGTCAAATGGATCATAGAGAGAGAAGAAGAGAGAGATAGAGAGCAATAATAGATGAAGATCAAGCTTTTTGTGGGGTTTTAGAGAGAGAGATAGAGAGATAGAGAGATAAAGGGGGGCGAGAGAGAGATATGGCTATTAACTCTACGAAATTGGAGTTATATTATGCTAATTTGCATTAAGTTTTGCTATATTCTTGTTTAAACTAAATTGTTTCAATTGCTTTTATTATTGTTTTGATGTTTTGTTTGCTTGTGTTGATAAGAGAATGAAATAAAGATGTTTGATGCAAAATAAGATAAATTTGTGCCTCACAAATGGGTCTTTTAAACCATTAAAATTGAAGTAAAATCCGATATGATCGTAACGCAACGAAAATGAGGTAAATCGGAGCTCAAACGAAGAAATGGAATACCTGGGAAGCCGAGGCACCAAACCAGCAGAAAAGTGGCGCTGCAGCACTAACTCTCGGGAAGTTTCGATGCCGCAGCACCAAAAATAGTGCCGCGGCGCCACCTTCTGTGTCCTGGGTCAATAATTGATAGCCGAGATCAACTTTTTGACGATCTAAAGGTCCAGATTCACCCTGCCTTAGGTTTGCATGAGGTACCTCTTTAAAACCCTATCTTTAGGGTTGAAAGAGGTATATTGGGATATAGAGAGAGAGAAGGTGGTAGCCATGAAAGGAGAGGAAGAAGAGGAAAAAGAAGATAAATTCAAGCTCTAAGCCTCTATTTCTTGATTTGCTCCACAACATCAACACCACTCTTTGTTCATATCATTTTTTCTTCATTTTTTTGTGAGTTTTTCTTTGTATTTTCTATATTTAGAGAGTGATATTGTTGAGCGCAAATCTTTGAGAGAGAATTCAGGAGAGCAAGAACTAAGTTTGAAGGAGGAGATTGACAACTTCCATAAACATCTTCAAACTCTAAAAAAGAGGGGGAATTCTAGAACTCTTTTCTCTTTAATATTTATATTTCTTGATTTCATTATATTAAAATGTTATTGTTCTCAATTAATATTATGAACTAAATATTTCTTTGTCTAGTTTTACTATGTGAACCAACCAAGTATGTTGTGTTTGTTTATTTTCTCTCCTTTTTCATTAATCAAATCTATTGTTGAGGTATTTATTTTACCTTATACTTATTGCTTCTATTTAATTAATCACTAAATAGATTGTTGAGTGAAATTTCTATGAGCTTTGAAAAGGGATTAGAAATTTAGACTCAGGTAAAACAACAGATTACTTAGTTTGGGGTAAGTTTGCATAGGATAGGAATATACCTATGTGACTTGTGCAACTTCTTTGAGAATTACTAAACTTAGTAAATTTAGTCAATTTATTATGTTAGGAGTAATATATTAGCTTGTCTAGATATTTTCACTTATATCTTAGAAAGAAGTTTGTGAATGTATTCGAATTGTCGGTTAACAACTCTAGTGGATTAATTAAGTTAAAAGAGAAATTAGGAGATTGTGTATTTAAAGGATGGTTGGGGAATTTGTAAACCTAGATCTTTTTTTTATTATTGTTTACTTTCATTTATTTTGCATGATAGTGTAGTTTATTTTATTTTATTTCTTTAGAATATATATTTCGGTTGTTTGGATAAAGTTAGGATTGACCAATTTTAATACTTAGCTTAGACTTAATAATTAATCCTCGTGGGTTTGACACTCTTAACTCCTAAATCTATATTATTGTGACCGTGTGCACTTACATGGGAGTGTGTGAATTTATAGTTGCATATTTCAACTAACAATGGCCCGAGAAACAGGAAATTAGAGTCTCCTTCTTTATCTTCTTCCTCTATTGTTGGTCTTTCAAGCTTTTCTACTATTATTGTTCTTTCAAGAGAATTACATAAACCTAGATTTACAATTTTATAGTATAAGAGAAACACAAATCCTAGAAAAACTATCAAGGTAGAATATGGTGATTATAGACTACCCTCCTTGTTACAATTCCAATAAAAAGATTATATCCAAAAATTCTATGACCATGGCCAAGGTTCATAAAATCAACAAATCATAAATCATCTATAACATGAAACATTAATATCCATTCACCATCATAAGACAAAAAATCAATTAACTATTTATAGAAACCTAAAGTACCAAATTCATCTAAAAATCATAAACATGCATATATAAACTAAACGATCAAGAACAAGCTAAAGAGAAGGATTTACAGTAAATAGACCATAACAAAAACTATGGCTCTGGTACCAATTATTGGTAATAATTTACGAAAAATATGACAAAATCAAAGATAAGCAGAAACATGGAAAATAAAAATTTTTCCAGATTATAGTTTTTCATAAAGACTTTCTAGGATCTTAGTTATGATCTAAATACACACAATAGGATTGTACTTCAACTAATGAATCTTCTTTCCTATGCACCAGGCTTATAATTACAGAGCTGTGTGGGCACCTCGATCTTGATCAACTCCAAAGTGAGAATCCAAGAACTCCAATATCCTCTAATGGTGGCTCCAAAAATTTATCTCTTTCACTTTTCTCTCAATTTTCTAAAATAGCCGCCAAATTAATGTTTCATTACTATTAAAGGTTACACACAAAGGAGGGGAGGAGGAGCCTATAAAAGGTTCCTCCATAAGGGGAATTTTGACAAGCTCTAGGGAACATAGGCTGGCCAAATTTCACTACTGTTTTACCAGTATGGTGGGCCCAAAATGCCTACCTCTCAATTTGGCATTTTCCTTCCTTTTTTGTGTAATTGCCTAGAAAACTGCTTAAGCCCAATTGATCTCATGCAGCCCAAGATGTTTGTATAGGTTGTGGACCTAAATAGACTTATTTAATTCAAGCTCCAGTAGACAAAGACCCAGTTTTAATTAACTCTTAATACAAGTAGGCTTGTACCACTAGTTATGGACATATTCTACTAAAGGTCCAAAACTGCACTCTTAAATTAAATAAATATCACATGATACTTTATAATTAAAATTATGTTTATTAGATAATTAACACTTGCATGTATATCTCTACATGAATACTGATAATTAGAGCTAGGTAAAATTACCATTTTGCTATTCCAATTATATCTTTTAATTCTTTAATACAAGATTATATTTAATGGATGACCAGAATTTTAGAAAAGTTTTCAATTAATAAAATATCTAATTTTATTAATTACTTAGCTAATATTTAAATCATCCAAGTATATATAGCTCTTCAAGGCAATATTCACTTCTCTATATAATATATAGAGTTTTGGATTCCATATCTATAAGCATATGTTCCTAATACCCATAATAATGCATTACCAAAATGCCTTATTATATTGGATGACAAGAATTTCATTAAGTCTTCAATTAATAAAATATCTAATTTTATTAATTACTTAGCTAATGTTTGAATCATCCAAGTACATATAGCTCTTCAAGATAGTATTCACTTCTTCATATAATATATAGAGTTTTGGATTCCATATCTATAAGCATATGTTCTAATATCCATAATAATACATTACCAAAATGCAGGGTCTAGATCGTTAATTTCTTGATCTGTACCTTTTAATATCTCAAATAATAGAAGTTATAAATACGAGTTCATCACTTATTTTAGGATTAAGAAAGATATGCGTTAATTATCAAGTTTGTGAAAATATATTCTTGTCAATAGCACTTATTATAAGAACATATTTCACATAGTTCTTATTTAATATTTACACGCCATGACTTTTTACTCATAGTCACACTAATATAGATTAAGACACACTATAAATGTACAAAGTCTTGCAACACGATCAAATAGAAGTGCTCAGCTTCTTTTATTAGTTGTGAACAAATTTTTTTGACTTAGATAGAAAAAATATGTCTCAACTTTAATAAACAACTTTATTAAAATATTTCTCTGATGAATAAATTATGCAACCTTTTGACATTTACTATTGTACCAATAATCAAAATATTATCACAAATACTATGCATGAAATATTTTTTATTAAATATCCAAAATATTCAATAAATATCCATAAATAATATATACTTTTTAAGCATAATCTTAACAGATGTTCCATATAGGAAGCATCGAGAGATTATCCCTTTATAGCGGTTCTGCCAAAATGGTCAAAAAATGACCATTTTGCAATATATATTCAATGAGAGAGACTGGGGTGAGAAAGTTAGTTGAAGAAAAGCATATCATTTAAAGTGTTTTTTTTTTTTTGGTCGTTCAAAGAGAGAGAATGGGGTGAGAAAACTAGTTGAATTTTAGTGTTTTTAAAAAAGTTAATTAATACAATACCTACAATTGCTGACCGAATATTGTACTTTAATAGAATTTCTTAACACAATGCAGAGCCGAACATAATACTATATAAAAATAATACAATACATCAACCGCAACCATATTACTTATTTTTTCATGCAAATGCATGCAAATATCTCTTCATATACATTACAGAATAAATTTTATTTAATGAAAACATATTCCCAACTACATTTTACTAGGGGCAGGCGGTGCCTGTATCTTGAGTCGTCCTCCAACTGGCGAAGGGGGTATATATGGTACAGCTCTTCCCAATTTCCGAGTAATCGAGTCTACAAAATAATTTTCCATGGTAAAACCAAACATTAAGTTAATAGAGTACTATATTTGTGATGTAGAAATCTCATAATTATATATGCGTGTGGTATGATAAGTATTAATTTACACTTATATGATGATGATTTTCTCCTCTACTTTGTGAATTTTAATATATTTATCAAAGGCCAATTTATTTTGTTTTTGTGTTTCTAGGTGTCTTGGAGGTAAATGAGTGGAAAAAAGTTGAATTTGAGATGAAATAGGTTAAAACTCCTGATGAAAAGCTGAAACAGGCTAAAAATCAATGTGCTAAGGTGAAAAGTAGTAAAAATCTCAAATTCAGGCTAAAAAGTGGTACTTTTGTAAAAACCAAAAAACATGCAAAAGATCTAGCGCTAGATGCCAGAAATCGAGTGCCGGGGTGCCCAGAATCGGGAAACTGATGTTTTTTTGGTTTTTGATCTCTTCAACTTTGGGAAACCACTTTCTTCCCAAGAAAAAAAACTTTGGAAACCACTCAAGCACGACTCTAAGACCTCCTATACTATAAAACGACCTCTCTAATGCAGAAAATATCAATTGCTAGACACACACATAAATACTATAGAGATTGGAGAGAGAATAAATAGGAGAGGAGAAGCTTGAAGACCAGGAGTGCATGCTAGAGCCGTTTACAGTATTTATTCTTCCATTTTCTTTCTTTTCTCCTTTGTTTATCAATCAAGCATGATGGTTTTGCTCTTTATTATTGTGTATATGTTAGATTAGGCGTTAAATTAAGGTAATTTGAAAGCCTTAGACATGATTATTCTTTAATTTTTCAGATTTTATTCAATTAGTTTACTTAAAGTTGATTATGTTCTTCTATGCATATTGATTCTATAAATAATTTTTTATTTGTTTAGATATACAACTAGAAAATCATGATTAAATTCTATGGCTAGGGTTTTGATTAGACGTTTTGTTAAGAATTAACGAACGATAATCGACAATAAGAGTGAAAAATAAGAACACACAGATTTAAGTGGAAAATCCTAATCGGGAAAAACCACTGGCAGAGGAGGAAATTTCACTATGTCGAAAATAGGGTACAGAAGGTAGTGTTTTACATGGCCAAGCCAAGTATATATAGAATCCCTAAAACCCTAAAATACATATGTGTACGGACAAAAACTGTACGGAAAAATCGGCCCAATCCCTCCGCTTCCACCACAGATCTCAAAATTTCTCCAAATTACAAAAATATCACATATGTCGCACCGCGAAGCTTTCGGGCTAGGGCAAATAGAATTCGGGTCACGAACTCTAACACGTTTGTTATGTTTGAATCCGTTAGTAGCAAAACTATAGTTGATTTAATCATTCAATGATTTAATTATATATAGTGAGGTAACCTAAGTTAAATTTCACATTTGCGAGATTATAATCTAGACTAATCTAAGATCTTTCTCTACGTTAGTGCTTTTTTTGATTAATTCTAGAGCATTTGTTTAGGCTAGTTGATGAAAAGATATTATCTATGGCGTTCGTTTAGTTAAATATAAGAATATAGGGATAGTTGCACGTTTGCGGACTATCTACGGTTGATAACTTTATTAAATAATTATTAAATTTGGTAATTAATTAACACAATTATTTAGTGGTGAAGAATAAAACCTTATCTGTTTATTTTGTTTTATTTGTAGTTTATTTATTTTTTTGTTTTATTTTATTTTCAATCCCCTTTCACTATAGGATTAATAGTTTTTTTATTGGACCAATTCTTCGTGGGATCAACCCACTTGTCACTATATTAGGTAATTATTAGGTTTTTCTAAACTTTACTAGATAAATATAGGAAGGAATTAATTTAGTTATTTAACGACGCACCATTTTATGAGACTTTTAGGACTACAAAGATGTCTTATTAAGTGTAAGAAAATATTTGTTACTTATATAGACGTGAGAATAGGAACGCTAATGTATTATCCTACATATAAGTGCCAGCACTAGTCAATAGTATCAGATCCATTCCATCCTCCACACAAGTATCAGATCCATTCCATCCTCCACACAATATTACAGGAACGTCTCTATATATATATATATGGGCACCAATCCAGTAGGTATTCTTTTTTTTTTTATCTATGCATAGATATTAATTTGGCCAATAAAAATTTTTCATGTACATTTTTTTATTATAAAAAGTAAGAGAGAAAAATAGCATTAATGATGCACGTCTTTTTATGCACCTCATTTTAGTCGTTGGATCACCATTAGATGATGATCCAACGGCTAAAAAAAATATACCTACACATAGGTTAAGAAAAAAAAAAATACCTACTGGATTGGCAACCTATATATATATATAAATGGTGCTGCACGGAAAAATATTGGCTAGCATAACGAGGGCAATCAACAAATAAAATTAAATGAATGGACTGTCCTATTTCTTCTCTTGCTTAGATAGAATCTGATACCACTCACTAAAGAGTACATCTTATATAAGTAAGTAAACATAAAAGTTCGGCTCCCCACTGTTGTAAAAGCTCACCAGATTGTGATCATGCCAAGAATATAGTCAACAGAAAAATCGCGTCATTTACGAAGGAAAAACACTAGTGGTGCAACCTTATAATCATTTTCGGTGTTTTTGGTTAAAAGGCATAGAAATTAATAGTTAATTCAATGTTACCTCATGTGCGTGCATGAGCTAGTTTTAAAGGAACATACAGGTGAAATTAGCGGCATCCCAAGTTTCTAATATAGAGTATCACTAACAATAAAAATTTCGAATTGTACTTTTTGCAAAACTCGTAAAGCATAACTAACTCGTAAAGCATAACTTTTCTTTCTTTTTTTTCTTTTTTTTGAAAAGACTCATAAAGCATAACTGTAAACCAATTAACTATTACATAACAATGAGAATGATTAATTTTCTATGAACTAAGGGATACAAAATGGCGTAATTTATGGCCCATTTTAAGTATATATTGGTTTTTGAAATGTTGTTGCAAAATAGCTATTGATATACCAAGTATAATACATGACTTACACAGTACAAAAAATGATTTACTTACTACGTACATAAATTAAAACTTGCATATAATTAGATATACCCAAGTACAAAAGTAGATTTGTTCGAACATTTAGCTATTTGAAAAATGGGCATTTGTTAAAATAAGAGTATAAAAAGGGGATACTCACTCTAATTTGTCATTAATTAATGTCATGGGCTTGGCTTCGTCTTAATGAAACTTACAAAATTTTGGGTTTATTTTAAGTAAATGTCGGTTTTTAAAATATTTTAGCAAAATGACTGATATATTAATGGATATACTAAATATAAAATATAGTGCCCAGTTAAAAAACTAAAATACGCCATACTCAAGCTAAACATAGTATATAAGTAGACATACCAAATATAAAAGTACATATACTCGGACATTTAGTTATAAGAAGAGAAAAATAGTCATTTATTAAAATTAAGTGTTAAAAAAAGGACACCCTCTCAGATTTTCTCTATTACCTGGGGTACGTATTTCAGAAATATTTAATTCTTTCTTGCTGCTGAATTTTTTTTTTTATGACATTTTTTTTTAAGGAACTAATTTGACTATGACCAAATTATATATAAAACGGCATATATGTTTTCAAGCATGGAATGTTTTGGTGATATTTAATATATATATATATATACTGCTTTAATCTAAAGTATTCTAATTCGCATGACAGGTTTTCGAACAGAGATTATTATTATTATTTTTATTTCAAGGTGGAGATTAATAATAATAATACTAATAATAATAATAGTAGTAGTAGTAGGTATTCGATGTATGTGTCACAAAAATGTATGTATGTATCATGACCAATTAATATACGAAAGTTTGTAAACAAATTAAATTAATAATCATACAGTTATTGATTAAATATGCATGTATTCACCAGCCTTATTATAATTCCGGGACAATTTTTATATTAAAGAAAAGGTTATTTTTATCTTTTGAAAATGTTATCCAAAAAAAGGGGCTAATTTCATACGTATGCGACGGGCTAATTTCGTACCTATGTCTTTCGGTTATGCCTAAAGAAGGAGTAGTCTCACTTTAGCCCTAAAATTCAATTTGTAACAACATGATATAAGGAGTAGCATCAAGTGCATACATCTCGTTAATTGAATTGTCATAGTTCAACCGTACTCTCTTTCTAACTCTATTTAAAAGACAATGTCTCTAAAAATATTTAAATTTCACTATATATATATATTGGTATGCAAACTATAAACGCACCTGCATGGACAAACTGGTGATGCACGAGAAAAATGTTGGCTGCTAAAATAAGGGCAATCATCATCACAAAACGAATTGCAGAAGTGAGTCCCATTTCTTTTCTTACTTAGGTATGATTCAAATGATGTATGGCAATATCTTTTTCTAGTAATCTTATCGTTATCTATATATAAAGACTAGAGAGAAAGTGGACACATTATTCTTGCGGCTAACACGCCCCGGTACTGCATGTGTAAAAGCTTCAATTAATATGGATTCACACCAATCATTCAACATAAGTAACCGTGTGCTTTAAGTTAGACTAAATGTCATGATTTCTTATGTTTTTGGATACGTAAATATAGAATGACTAGAAGATTCAAATTGAAAAGTCTAATCACGATTTTCCGCAACATGGATCTGAAAAGTCTTACGATACAAATGCCTGGAAGACTCATGAATTAACGTGAGAAAAAAGCTTGGATAGACTATTTCAGTACATAGCTCATTCCATCACTGTCACGACCCAAACGTGTTTTAGTGGCAGAATAGAAATTTTAGTACTTAATTTAAAAATTCTTGTTTTAATTGCGAAATTGTCCAAAAAGTTTATATTTTAAAAAACATATTTGTCTTTGAAGAGTTTCAGAATTCCAATCAGTGAATCAAAAGTACTTATGAGATCACGATTAAAACCATAATGATCAATAATCAACAAAGTAAAATCAAACTAAATCATGCATCATCATCATTTCCACATAAGTACTAGATACTAATATGATATAATAGTCTACAAAGATAAATTCAAAGTTGAAATATTGGTTTAATATTGCTAATCAAGTCTGCTAAATCCACAAAGGAAATAACCATATGTCTTGTTTTCCAAACTCCAAGTATTACCAAGAAATCGATGCTACTAGCTGAGTGTCTCTTAATCTGCTGTTGATCTCATATAGGAAGAAGAAGGGTACTTTGGTTTTAATTAGGTTTAAGAGTTAGTAAAAACTTTAGTTAATTTTTTACAGTGTAATTTATGATTTATTTATGTAATTTCTTTCATGAAATTTGTATGTTCATTTTATTTCAATAATAAAATTTGGATTTTAATGTTTTTTAATTAATATATTAAGAGTTTAATATCAAAGAATATTAGTATTAATTTGTAATTATTTAATAATAATTGATTATGTAAATAAAAATACAGATTATTTATTATTAATTTTGTTAAAAAAAATATCCATTCGACCACACATTTACATAATGTCATCGTTATAGATAAAAAATTTCTCTGTTGGTGAAAATTTATTATTTATTTTATAAAAATTGTATCTATAGTGGCCGTATATTTACATCATGTTACCGCTGTAGATCAAAATGTCACATCCCTTTTGTCTTGTTACACGACAGAATAACAAAGATATATGTCGTTGCTATTGTATTTTGAAACGGAAATAAAACAATAAGCCACCTCTAAGGGAAGTTCAAGATCTAGTACTCTCAAATTTGGCAATTTGTGTAGCATTATCTAAGAGATTAATTACTTAACCGATATCATCACTTAATTGTATGTAGCCATTAATAAATTAATTTAATATGGCTGTTATAAAAATGTCCTCCCTTAATATTATATAGCCATTAGAAACAATCTATGAAATATTCTATCTATTTCCTCTTAATGTCTCTCGTATAAAGCCTTTGAGTATATATGTATAGTGTTTAAACTTTTTTTTTCCTTTTTCATGGAATGAGATATTTTTTCTTTTGAAAATCATTATATTCTGCATTGTCGCTAAAGCTACGCACCTACAGCGATGAAGTTATTGCAAGACCGTTGCTATAGATTTTATTTCTTGTAAATCAAATCATTTTAGCCTGACCACAAAATAAGATTATATGGCATGGTTGTTTCAGGGGATTGGTTGCATAAAAGAAATAAGTAGCTATCATTTTTTAATGTTACTATGGACTTAGTTTTGGCTTGATTATTTTTTTAATTTCTTATGTATAAAAGAAAAATATTATTAAGTTAGGTTACTTGATTGTTCAATCACGATTTTTCAGATTTGTAGAAACTTAAAACAATAAGCAAAAATCAAGAACAGATAAGAGGGACATACGAGATTTTAACGTGGTTCAGTATAATCACGTTGTGCCTACATCCACAGGACCTAGACTAGTTAGCAATAATCTATTAGAAGCATAATAGAAATATATACAATGTCTTATACAATGAATTCTAGAACCCCCTTCTATTGGCCGCCGATTTGCGTTTCTACTTCCTCCATGAAATTGCTTTTTAATATGGTGTTGAACTCACCTCAGCTGTTGTTCTTGAGCTTCCCAGCTTCAGTACACAAGATCCTTCTCGTGCCTAGGTCAATCATAAACTCCCGTAAGTGAAATGGTCGTTGAAATCCTTTCATCTCTTGTTGTTGCTAAACTCCCTTCAGCTTCAGCTACTACACAAGAACCCTCTTGTATTTAAGTAACCATAGAACTCCCTTCAATGGTGACCAAGTAACCCAAGGATAAATAAAATGAACTTAGAGTAAAAATCATCTAAACTTTAAGAATTCTTGCTTAAAGACCAAGAAGCTATAAGAAACCTTTCTCTTGATATGTAATGGGTGTGAAAGGCTTAGTTCCATCAGAAAGAAACCTCCTATTTATATATAGACAAGTACAATGGGACTAAAAGAGACAATAAGGATATCATGAAATAATGAGCAAGATCTAAAGGTATCATCTTGACAAAACAATCAGATATCCTGATGAGATAAACCTAACAATGGGATTTACGAACTCAGATCTAAAGTTGCCATCTTGATAAAATATTTTGAGACAACTGATTTGATAATGAAACAATGAAACTTAGACCAAACAAGAGAAAAACTGTACTCTCATAGATAAAACAGAATGAGTTGTTAATCTTATACTGATATGGTCTTCGGTATTCTAAGCAGGTCAGTGTTGTAACATTGTGCCAGCACGTTGAGATATCAGGTAAAGAAGAATAATTACAAAAGGATGTATAATACTGTTGGAATAATGTCCTATAAAGCAGTTTATTATTTTGACATTATAAACAATATTTATCGGATTATTTGTTATTAATAAGTTCTATGTTATGAATTTTTATTTCATTTATGCCCCATTGATATACTTGTAATGTGTATGATTATCTTATGCAAAGATCTAAAGATTCCAAGACATGTAACGAGTAATAAAGAATTATTCGTATGATGAGTTCATATGTAGAAGACATTATATTCTTTATTTTATTATGTTTAAATTAAATTGTTCGCATTCTGCATATCGAAGATGGAATACTTTACTATGTCATAGAATGTAGTGTTGTCTATTTTCATAATGAAGTCTCCAATTATCGAAGTGAGTCTTCGGATAGAAACATTAGTATGTTATAAGAAAGTTATAACAGCATCGAACAGGACCAAGTGAATTAGAATTTAAGGTTAAATGCCATAACTTAAATTTCTAATTTCACTAATCTAGCACTATTGTAGAAAACCTTAATCCTAGTAATTAACGAACTTACTTTCATGTGTTTTGTCTTTTTGAGTTACTAAAGGACTAGTTCCGATTTATGGTTCGAACTCCAGTATCTTGGAAGATAAGATGTATGAAATGTGTAGAACATTTTTCATGATGGACGCCATGCGTATAATGTCACTTTGAGTTTTTTCAAGTACCTGGATAATATAAACCAGGGCCTTGGTATTCACTATGTGAATTTTTGACTGTGTTGGTATAAGCAGATATAAACACCGTAGTCAACTATTATCCATTAGATGAAAAATGGCAACTCAAAGGTAAATATGTAC
>JXTC01000982.1:16222-35769 GCA_002914845.1 Trema orientale | reverse complement strand
TTTATGTTGGAAGTTTATTAACATCTCCATGTTCTTGTTATATAAAATTTTATGTGAGAAAAAAAAATTTTAAATGGCTTTGCTCGGCTTTGTTATTTAGAAATTTTTACAAAATAACAATTTTAATCACTATTAACATGGAGGTTGTTACAAAAAAAAATTAGGGGATTACAACTTGTAACTCCTATTCCAAATATTTGGGGTTGCCGTCTATGTTGGGGAGAAACAAGAAGCTCTCTTTTATGATCGTTAAAGAGAAAGTCTGGAAAAAGTTACAGTTATGGAGGAGCAAGCTTTTTTCTAATGGGGGGGGGGGGAAGAAATCTTAATCAAAGATGTAGCCATGGCTACTCCTAATTATATTATGGGTGTTTTCAAGCTCCCTTTGTCTCTTTGCTATGAGCTTCAGTGCGTGGTAGCTAGGCTCTAGTAGGGTGACCCTAAGGAGAAAAAAGAAGATTCATTGGAAGAGGTAGGAGACTTTATGCTTACCGAAAAGAGGAGGGGCATGGGTTTTAGAGACTTGTAAGCTTTTAATAAAGCTTTTCTAGCTATGCAAGGGTGGTGACTGCTTCAATCTCAGGTGTCTTTGGTTGTTTGTGTTCTAAAATCTAAATACTCTTTCAATTGCTCTTTCCTTTGATGCTCCTTTGGGGTGTAATCCTTCGTCATCTGGCACAGCTTGGTTTGGGGTAGAGATGTGTAATCTCAGGGTCTCCGGTGGTGAATTGGAAATGGAAACAATGTACATGTTTGGGGTGATCTTGGCTGCCAAGGCCTAAATATTCAGGCCTATTACCCCTAGTAACTTGGTAGTTGAAAGTTAGAAGGTAGCTAACCTTATCCTTGATATCCCATCACACAGTTGGAAGGTAGCTAACCTTATCCTCGATAACCCAGTGCGATGGAATGTGGATATGGTTAATTAGTTGTTTTGGTATGATGATCGGACTTGCATTTTAAGGATTCCCTTGAGTCTAGTCAGAAGGGTAGACTCGCTTATATGGCATCATGATTGCAGAGGGACGTATAAGGTTAAATCTGGGCATCATCTTGTCATGGTAGAAAAATAGAGTGCTAGTTTGTCGACAGGTTGTGGTGATAAAAATTAGTGGTGTGCGTTATGGAGTTCCAACCTTCCAATGAAAGTCAAGGTTTTCATCTAGTGCACCTTGCATAATATTTAACCAAGTTCGTCAAATTTGGTGAAACGAGGGATCCCCTATCCTCCTTTATGTGATAGGTGTAGCGAAGAATATGAAAATATTATGCATGCTCTAGTTCGTTGTGGAGTTGTTGTTCAAGTGTGGGAGAATAGCCCCTAGACTTCGTTAATTCTCTATACTCATGATTGTGTCATTCTTTGGAATCTTTAGTGGAAGCGAAATAAGTTCAAGCATGACTCCATTTATAGGGACACAATAACTCTTCTTGAAAATTCTGGTCGATATTTATATGAGTTTCAGGAGGCTAAATAGTGCATTGATGACCCCCTCCCCCCCCCCACCCCCTCTAGGCGGGGCTACCGCAAGACTTAGTGTTGTCCCATGGGGGGTTCCTTTAAGCTAAATATGGATGCGGCTATTCATGATGGGGAGAGGATATATGGGAGCTAGCACTATCATCAGAGATAGCCAAAGTGCGTTAGTTCATGCTCAATCTAAGGTTATCCCTGGGTATTTTGACCCTTTAGCTACTAAACTCTTAGTTATCTGTGAAGAGCTTCTATTTGCTAAAGGTTGTGGAATTCGAGTTAGTATGGTAGAGTCTAATTGTTACAATGTTGTTCAGTCCATTAATTCAGGGGCTGGTTTGTCTTCAAATGATCTTGTTGTTTGGGATGTTATTTCCCTTTTGAGTCATGGTGAGAGTGGTCCTTGCAGCTTTGTTCTTAGAGAAGGGAACAGAGTTGCCCACTTGCCAAGATGTCTTTTAATTTGAGTAATGATGTGGTATGCTATGAGGAAATTCCTACTTGTATTGCTACCCTTGTAGCAAAAGATATTTCATCTTAATGAATTTCTTTCCCATTTTCCAAAAAAAAAAAAATACAATAGGGAAATGGCTTTTTAATACTTTTATAGTTTTAAAGCTTACACATGTCTCTATCTCTCTGTATGACTTTATCCTCGGTCAAGTTCAAGTACTTATATTTGGCAACTTTTTATTAGCGAATTTTTATACACTTCTATATAACTATAAACAAAATTAGTAAATGTTCAAATTTTTTCTGTCTATTTCTTTAGCTATTTAATATTGTCCTGTACTTTACTAAATTACAGGTTTATATATTACCTCATTATTATTATCAACCAAAACATTAGCAGATGAACACCTCTTTCATGGTTCAAAATCACACGTCACCCTTTTGTTCTATTTTAAATTTTGGGTAGCTAAATGGCAAAATGCACACAGTTAAGTAAAATTTACTTTTAATATTGATAGCAAAATGGCTGACTAGTAAAAGATAGTAGATACAATGATAAAAATGACCTTGCTTTCTTGAGAAAATTTCCAAGGAAAAAAAAAAAGAAAAAGAAAAGAAAGTGTAAGTTCGATCAATTCTTCATCGTCAAACATGTATATACCACCATCATTATTGTTGTATATACACTTAAGAAGCAAAACTTTTAAAGTGGTAGAGAAGGTTTTATTTACAGTTTATATAATTTAGAATTAGGTATATAAAAACTATAATAATACATATAAAAAAAAAAGAACATTAATAAAACTAAATAATATCTACTTTTTATATTAAAGTCCAAGTTTTTTAGTAGATAAACTTATGAATGTGGTAGACATAATTTGGTATATGGTAGATAAATTTCATATTATGGTAGATAAACTTTTTAATTGGGTTAATGTTCTGTTTTCTTGGTAGATAAATTTAACGTTGTAGTTGATATAATTATATTTATGGTAGATAATGTTAATGTTATAGTTGATAAATTATATATTTTTGTAATATCAATTTTTTTTTTAGGTGGATAGACTTATTGTTTCGGTAGATAAATTTTGGTATGTAGTAGATAATTGGCATGTTATAGTAGATACACTCTTTAATTATGTTAATATATTACTTTTTGATATATAACATTATATACGATGTATAAAGACATATGAACCATGGAGAAAAAAATCATCTACCATGGACTAGATAGTGCTAATACCTATTGAAATGCACGAGATTCTTGTTTAACTTAGACATGCACATAGTAGAAATCAGAATAGGTAGATATGTTTTTCTTCATGATTCATAGATTTGAACTCGATATATATATTCATATACTATGATTGTAAATAAAATTTGGTGTATATTAATATATATATATATAACATTATAGTTTTTTCATTAACTGGCAAAGAAGATCAATCTACTAGGACCAACTAAAATAAAAAAAGCAAAAGTTTCACAAAAACATCTTGTTATAGGCAATTAGCTTGACTTCCTACTAGATGAATAATCGCACTATAGGTAAGCTCCAAAGCCGAGTTCTTGAAAAAATAAGATATATAGTTGAAGTAACTCAAGTTCAACGTACTAATTACAGCCCAAACATGAAATACCATCAAAATTCCATCTCCCATAACCATAACTATATTGCACCAAATGAACAGTGAATTCTAAATTGGCATCACGAACTTGATATATATGAAAACCAACTGTATGAGCCTGATTAGCACAAAAAAGAAAAAAAAACAAAGAAAAAATCAAAAGATATTGCTAGATCTAATAAAATCACTTGATAAAAGATATTATTAAAACTGGTATATATTATTATATATCACGTTCATAAATATATATACCAAGATAAAAATTCTATATACTAGATCTTGAAAAACAACAAACAAAAAGAATAACAACTTACCATCACTCTCTGTGCAAAATTAATTTGGTCTCATACTTGAGGTTCTGTCCAAAAAGTTCTAATCTTATGCATGAAGTTACAAAGCTACGCCCGCAATCTAAAATATATGCACCACATCATATACCATCACAATAGCCTTATATATCACGATCTAAAATATATGAACCAAATAAAAAAATTCTTAATATGTTAATAAAAACAACCATTCACGACTACTACAGAAATCATATATACTACAATTAGAAATATATGAACTAACCAAAAAAAAATTCCAATTTCGAAAGAATACTAAAAAATATGGAAACAAATAAATCAACACTAATCACTATCAAAATCAATATATATACACAAAAAATTAACTACAATAGCAATGCAAACAATTAGTAATAAAAATAAAAAATGGTGTAAATATATAGTTATATACTACTATGGAAAATGGTAGAATAAAATTACTATATGGTATATATGATTTATAACTATATATATATGAGGTTAAAGTTTAATAACACAAACAATTATTTTAATTTTGATGAAAGGTACAGACTGGTAGATAAAACTTATTGCATAGTATATAGGATTTTCAACTCAGTATATATAATTATGAACTGAAAAAAATTAAAAGTCGTAAAACATGAATACTGATATATAACGTTTACTCTACGATACATAAGGATTTAAACTATGTATATATAACTATGTATACTATAGAAACATAATGAAAAATATAATAATGATAGTCAAAATCAAAATTCCCAATTCAGTCAAGAAACTAACCAAGAAAAATTGATAATTCAAAGAAAATACATACCTTATAATTCAATCACTATATTCGACACCGCCGGAGAAGAAAAAGCCACCGAAAGCAAGAAAAACCACCGAAAAAAAATTTAGAAGAAAGAGAGAGAGAGAGAGAGAGAGAGAGAGAGAGAGTGTGTGTACGAGAGAGAGAGAGATAGAGAGAGAGAGAGCATTGAAAGATAGAGAGGGAGAGAGCTTGCATAACGGATAAGTGAGGGGAGAGAGAGAGAGAGAGAGAAGAGGAGAACGCAGGAAAACAAAAAATAAACCTAGTAAATAAAGGGCAAAAATGCAAAAGCAAAATATACCAACGCTTACCATTTAATAAAAAATTGACATTTAGCTATAAAATTTAAAAATTGGATATCTACTTAAACTAATTTAAAAAATCGTTATACCTAGTTTTCTCTTTATATTCTTGGATGACTCCATACAAACTTTGCTCTATAAATTGGTAAACAATAATTTTATTACGGGATCCATATGGCACGTAAAAGTTTCTAAAGTTTTGTCTCCAAAAGAGTTTGATTGCATTATCAATTCAATTCCAATAAAACTCGAACATGTTAGATTGAGTCACTGTTGGACTGGTGCAATATTGATGTTTTATTTTTCCTTCTTCCTTATAAGAATCTTTATGTTGGCAATTTTTATCTGTCAAATTTTTATTTTGTCATTTTGTTACCCTTTTTGTCATAATAGTTGAGTTCTAATTTAATTAAAGTTAGTTTTGGGATGAACTTATTGTGGGACCTGTTATTATATTAAATGGGTGATATGTGGCTTCGGTTAAGAATAAATAAATAGTTGAACACATGATTAGCGACAGTAATAGTGCATCATTAATTGATTGTGATATGGTATTAAAATTTAAATCCATGTAATAATTACATTTATTTAATTAAACGGTGTGTTTAGTTTTTGAGAGATCAGAAAGACAACATGTTATAAGTATGAGGTCTTTACAGACTTAGATGACTTGAGGGAATGTACACACCCATATGGCCTTTCCAAACGCCCGAGATTATATCTCAAGATAGAGATGAGAATCAGGGTCTGGAAGGTCTACAACATCACCAGATCTAGGCTAGGTATTCGTCTGGGTCTCTACGAGCTTTACAGTCTGAGCAACCTGTCAACCTTACACTTGGTCCTAGAGGTAATGGTGACTCAACATGAAAAGTTGCAAGATGTGCTACCATCATTTCACAGAATGTTATCTCCCTATTACCTGCAAGTATAAGTCCATGAGGGGAAGCTATACATTAGTCAGTGGACTACCTAACTGCTATAAATACTATATTTTTCTCTTCATTTAATCTTATCGTCTCTTCTATGTACTTCACCTCTACTGATTTAAGCATCAGAGTGTCTTGTCGTTGACCCCCCACCACCACCCTTTGATTCAAGTATTCGAGGCCAAGTAAACCTAGAAGTTGCGAGAACACGTGAACAGTTGGAAATAGTCCCAACACTTATCTGTTAGTCCAAGATTGACTACTCAAGGGGAATTGGGTTTTAAAACCTTTTAAGAAACTTTTCAACTATGTAAAACCATAGACCACTATTCTGAAACTTTGAGGCTAAAGGAACAATAATGCCAAATATATAACAACAATACCAAGTCATTAAGCATAATAAATATCAAACAAACAATCAAATAGTTTACAATAAAGTAAAGAGTGTAGGGATAGAAAAAATGCAAACTCGATTTTTTACGAGATTTGACAAATACGACAGTTTGCTTACGTCTCCGGCCCTCGGCAACTTGCTTTGAGCTTTCTACTATCGGATCAAGATTGTGAGCTTGACTGACCTTTCTACAAAAAAAAAAAAAGTGAATTCTTCTTAGGCATACCCTAGCATTTACAGTAGTCTCAACTCTGGCTCTATTATGCCTAACCTCAGATTGTTTAGACTCTGGTGTTAATCTCACTTATACCAGGTTGTTTAGACAATGGTACTCACGGGTTGTTTAGACTCCGGTGACAACCTCACCTACACTCGGGTTGTTTAGACTCTAGTGACAACTTCACCTAAATCAAGTTTTTTAGACTCCAGTGGTAACCTCATCTATACTCGGGTTGTTTAGACTCCGGTGATAACCTCACTTAAATCGGGTTGTTTAGACTCCGATGGCAACCTCACCTATGCACAGGTTGTTTATGACTCCGGTGCCAAACTCACCTCAACTCAAATAGTTTTACAATAAAAAAGAGTGGATACACTCAAGAACTCTCCTCACAAAAGTAATGAATACAATTTTAGCTTAGGAGATTTGAGAATAATATAATATAGATATTCTAAGATTGGTTCAGTATGATTTGAAAGTTAAAGTTAAGTAAAAGACAGCTTTTGCACTTAGAAACTGATTAAGTATCAATGTAGGTTCATATTCTCTTCTGCTAAGTCGTCAAACTTGGCTCTATATAAAACTGTCTTCAAAAACTAGCCATTTTCGACTGTTACTGGCTGTCTGTTAGAAAAGTGATCGACCATCCCAAAAAGTGGTTGACCATTTTTACTAGTCGTTGGATTATGATAGTGACATTTAGCTCCAACGGTCAAATGGCCAAGCTGTAGTGGTCGACCATTTTAGGACCAGAAACCATCGATTGGTTTACTTGGTTCCTTTTTGGTCAATATTTTAAATCCCGTTATTTTTCAAATATTTTTATCACTAAAAATAGACTTTTGAGGAAGTTTTGGCTAGATTAAAAATGATATTTATTTTCAAACTTCTAAAATAAAATAACCATTTTAATCTTAAGATAGTTTAAAAATTCTTTTGAACATATTTGAAAATTCTATTAAAAATATGAGCTAATGCAAAGAGAATTTATGTGCAAATGAACTAAATCAAATACAAGACTAAGTATGAAATATACCTTATCTAAGTACGGTCTTGTATCTTGATTGTCCATCTTCAAGCTTAATTTTAATAGGTCCATATATATCCATCTTCAAGCTTGATTCCTTGATTAACTTGAGCTAAAACTTTAAAACTATTTCACTACACATTCAAGTTAAATCATTAGTATTAAGTCAAATGTTTGTTATCTCCAAAATAAAAGTGAGTAAGATTGAAACCTTAATTTCTCAACATTATCAAGTATTGTAAAATCCTAATTCTTATAAGGGCAAACATGTAATTTTTAGGTTAATGGCATTTTGGGAAATTTGATTTTCGGATTATTTAAATAAAATATCTGAAATATTTAGATCAAAGTATTTGAGTTGAATCTGGACAAAATAAAGTCTAGATTTATTTAGACTAAAGTGAAAAGAAAATAGGAAATCGGGGACTGAAACATAAATATTATAAGGCATAAGTGAAAGAATTCAAAATTTAGACTAAAATGCAATTAATAGAAACAGTAACCACACGTATAGGAGCTGACACATGGGCCATAGTTCCTGAAATTGCCTATTAATCCCCAAAAATCTTCTTCTTTTTCCATGAGGTCCTCGACCATTTCTCTCAATCACTGCCTGAGCTGCCTCACACACCTGCCCGCAGTTTTGCCCAGCTGCCGACGAATCAACACCTACCGTTGCCACTGTGAATGGATGCCTGGAGCTGGAGATCGGCTTCCACAAAGAACTCGGCTGCCGTGACAATTGTCTGGCCAAACAACTCCGTCCGACCTCCTTTCGCGACACCACCAGTACCATTAGCTTCATCTCGTCGTCGCCGTCATTTTCCGACCAGTCTTGGCTGTCATCTCGTTGCCGGTAAGAATTTCATCATTCTGACCCTTTTTCTAATATTTCTTGGAAGCGATATTTTTATAATTACTTTGTTAGGTAATTATTTTGTCCGAGATTATTATATGAGGTGAAAGAGGGGTTAGAAAGATGAATAATTACGATGGTTAGGCATTAAAATAGTATCCAAAAATGCATTAATTTTCGAATCGAAAAAGTGGACATTTTTCTCAATATTTCAAAAAGTGATATTTTTGTAACTTTTAGATTTTGAAAGCCATTTAATGCTTGGGACTTCGAAACTGAATTCTATCTTCGAATTTGGACTTAGTGAGGTCGAAAGACTAATTTTGATATAAAATATCACCATATTTCGAAGTGACACAAAAATCGAGCCACGATGCTCATGAATAGTGTCGTTTTGTGTGCTACAGGTCGGGACCTAGCTCGTCACTTTTGATACATTATATATCTAACCTAATACTTTTGGGTGCTCTGAATTCAGTGGTAATCTCCGTTTCTCAATCTGAAGCTCCGTTGGAAAAGTCACTTTTTCAAGTGAGCTTACTGAGATCCCGAAACGACTGTCTAAGCACCAAAGTGACCAACGAGAGGTTTTTCGAGTGTCATTAGCTTGGTATAGCTACGATCTCGAGGTAGGAATTCGATTACCTAATTTTATTTCTATTTTGATTTACAATTGAATAAAAATTTATTCATGAAAAATTGTAGTTTTATGATGGTTTGACAAATTGTTGAAACATATTGGATTATACTAAGATTGGACTGTGTGAATTTTTATAAATATTTTTACATTGTGATTGTGGGTTAAAAGAGTGGCGTGCTACCAATGTTGCAGTAAATCCCAGAATAATACCAAGTTAGATTTTAAAGCGTGATTTGATTGATTCTTAGATGTATAATTATTATGAACTATTACATGTTGTACATACTATAGGATCACACACTTGAGTTCCAATATTGCATCGCAGTATTTTAGATTGCTGGCGAGTTGCTGCAGTGCTAAGTGAGAGACTTAGGCCTCTGCGCAGGTTTTGGCTGATACACCTTCGAGCAGTGTCAGGATTGTGATATCTCGAATTTCCCAATGATACCCAATTCCTCACATAATTAAAGAGCTAATAATAATGTGACTACATAGCATTTTCAATTATATTATTGTCATGGCTGCGTACTATTTAAGTATTTAAATTACTTATGATTATTAACTCTTATTACGTTTTAAGATAATTTGTAGTGAAATACTCTGGAAATGCTCTTTGGTATAAATTTGATGTTTATTTAGTCAATTATTCAATTTTAATTAATGAAAATTTTATTCAATTAATAAAAATAATTTATGAAATTAATATTTAAGCCAATTATTTGCTTATATTTTCTTTCTTCTTAGTATGCATGAATATGTTAATTTTTAATTTGCTTAATCTTATGAATATCTTAGTTTCTACATAGTAAATATGTTAAATTATTATTATCCTTATTATTATTATTATTATTATTATTATTATTATTATTATTATTATTATTATTATTATTTTAGTTTGGTCAAATTATTAACTATATGAATTATTAATTGTGTCTTACTAATTATTTTATTATTATAATTTTACATGCTAGTATTAAAAATAAAAGGTAAGAATGAGATTTCACCAACTTAACCAAGTCGGTCAATTTTCTTTCAGAATATCATATGTAGTTATTCCTCTTATATATTGGGATAACTCTCTGAGCCGTCAATCTCTTATTCCCAACCCAACCTTTATTTCTCCCCAATCATTTTATAGGAAGTATATAGTAGTTATATACTTATGTATAAGCCTAACTCCATCTGTGTCCTATTGGTATAATTAGTGGAAAAGGAAGTGTCTTATTTCATTGATTATATATATTGAAAGAGAAGGTAATTTTTTTTGAATTGCATCTATCTTTTCTTCATTATTCTTTGACTTATCCCTTTATTATTTCACGAAGATTGAGATAATCAATATTATGAAGTTCCCTGCATATAATCATTTGAGAAACTCTTAGGACTTAAGTTAGTATTGTCCACATATTTGTTTATTTTTGTTTTACGTGCTTGAATATAGATTATTGATCCTGAGACTCAGATTTATTGGAGTGGTTGTTTCTATGATGTTCTTGGGTATGTATACTTTTAATTATTAATAAATAAAAAAGATTAAGCAATAAAATTGTGAGATACTTAGTTAGAACTTGTGATATTGTTATTTATTTAGTTTTTATTACTTTTTGTAAGTATTGTCTATTTCTTTAGTGACTGTGGAAATTAATCAATATAATCATTTTGTTCACATGCTCATATATGAAAATAGTTGATATTTATGAGTAAAGGAATAGAAACTTAACTGATACACATGTATCGATTATTTTAAATTATTTGTTTACTAAGGCATACTTATACATATTATTTATATAAACCATGAAAATTAACTTGATATTTGGATATTCAGTTAATATAAAAGTTAATATCTTGGCTAAAATCTTAGCCATTCTTTTCCGTCATTAGTATATATAATTATGATTTCTTTCAAGAAATTCAAGCATGTTGCCTATTCTATGTATGACTAAGCTTTTATTATCTTTCTTTCTATTTGAAGAAACTATGTATTTTCTTGTACTGAATCTTAAGATAAAAAAAAATTATAGTTTTGCATGGTTAATGATCAAAATAATTTGTTATTGGTTTAATATTAGAGACATGTCAATTGTACCTAGAGCAAAGAGTATTTCACAAGAAAACATAAGAAAATCCTGAATCGAGGTAAGTAATGTCACACTTGCAAGGTAAGAAATTCTCTGTTTCTGTGAATTTGTAGAATCAGTGAATATATATACATACATATCTGTTATTCTGTTTTGTATCAGACATGAACACGTGGTATATATATATTGCCTGGCAAGTATTTGTGAATAGGGTATGGCAAGTCAACGCCTAAATACGTAATATGGTTCCTTCGGGAATACTCTGGTCTCTTCAGGGATATTCTGGTCCCTCTGGGATAACTCTGGTCCTTAGGGGACACTATGATTCCTTCGGGACACTTTGACGGTGGTATTAGGGTGGACGTCTACTGTATACAGAAAGGATTCTCTGGGGCTCGAGATCTCCATATTGCTCATGAGATGTTATATGTTCTCTGAGTGGCTCAATATGCGATTCACGGTCTTATCAGGCAATACAAAATACACCAGGATCCCAACCATATGATTTTTTTTTTATGTTTTATACACTCTGCATCTACGTACGTTACTTACTGAGTTTCATACTCACAAATATTCTTATATTGCAGAGGGTACTGATGATATATGAGTTTAGAGGAGGAATGTCGACTTTATGACCGCAGCTTGTGTATATGAGCATTTTGATGCTATGATTTTCTGATAGAAGATATTGTATCTATTTTGAGTACGTGTATATTATGAATATTTGTGTGAAAGGTCTACTTTGTGAGTGTGTTTATATGTATACATTACACTATGTATAATTAGGAGTGGTATTTTTCTTTTGTCTTTCAAGAAAGTTAAAAACATTTTAATTATCCATTATTTTATTAATCTACGTCGAGTAGCGTCTCCCGATTTAACCAAATATTTATACAAATATCTTTATGTACGTGTGTAGAATTAGGAGATGTTACAAAGATACTAGGTACTTCTGCTACAGAGGTATTACAGGACTATGATAGGAAGACGAGAGTTCACTCCTCTAACTTGTTGATATATGATATGTACAATGATGTGGTTTTGGTTTTGGTTTGGAATATGTGATTATTCAGGATTTCAATTGTTTATAAACTTGATTTATAAATAGATTTAAATATACTAACCATACAAGTTTGAGAAATTACATCCATTCACAAAGGTAATTCAATTCCTACTGAGTATATGACTGCTCACTCCTTATTTTTCAACTCTCAAGTAGTACTCAGTGTGACCTTGGAAATTCAGGAGCAAAGTAGTGAGGAACACATACCGATTTTGAAAATTGGTAATTATTTAAAATATTATTGTTTAATTGTCTTGGCTTATATTGATATTTATGGACTCATATCACGGACTCGGTCTGTATAACCTTTATGCTTGGATTGTGAGAATGTTGATGATGATGCTTAGTTTCATTTTATAAATTTCATTATCAATCTATGTCTAAGGATAATCACAAAACTGTGGAAATTTTACTATTAAAACTATTTTTATAAATTTTTCAAAAATAACTATTGAATTTCTATTTGTGAAATTCACTTTCTGCCACTGGCTTGGAGTTCGAGTCGTGACAGAAAATTTTGGTATCAGAGCAGATTTTATCTACCTAGGATGTGATACCGTTAGATTAGATTGCAATTAACTTTTTTTAAAAAAAATTGCATCATTGTCTCATGAACACTTTGGCATATTAATACGGACTAGTAAGATGCCTCCGAGAAGAAAAGTGTTGAGATAAGAGCCATTAACGGAAACTCCTCCAATACAACAACAAGTTCCTTATCCTCAAGCAGATCTATATGATGCCTTATGAGATATATTAGGACTAAGAGCTCAATGAAATCCTGAGGCCCGACAGGCTAGTTTTTTCAAGGATTTTATAATGCTGAATCTGGCGTCTTTTGATAGTAAACTAGACTCCACTGCAGCTGAGAAATGGCTCAGAGATATCAAAAGAATCTTCACAACTATTAGGACACCAGCTGAGTTTTAAGTGATCTTTGCCACTTACAAACTATCTAATAGAGCTATCAATTGGTGGGAAAATGTCGAGTTGTCACGACAGGAGATTGATATGACATGGGATGTCTTTGAAGGACTGTTCAGAGACCATTATGCAAATGTTAGTCATAAAGTTACTGTGATTAGGGAGTACGAATGACTCAAACAAGGTGACATGACTGTAAATAAGTACTATATCTGATTCATAGAATTGGCACAGTATGCTTATGCACCAGGGACTGACCATACTCTTCAGATTGTCAAATTTATGGAAGCTCTGAGGCCAGCTATACTGGAAAAGAATGTGACATAATACTTCGACAACCTGGTTGATCTAGTTGCTGCAGCACAGAAAGCTGAAGCATTTCTTGATGACAAGTCAACCATGAGGGAATGGTCGAAGAGCAGAGGCAATGATAGAAAGGTCAATAAGAGGAATCAAAGGCAGTGGCAAGCACATAATTCTCAAGCAGCGGTTTTTCTGGAAAAGGTCGATTTAGCTCATATGGATTTTTTCACTACGGTCAGCAGGGTCACCAAAAGAAATCATGTCCATTTTGCCAACAAGAGCCAATCTTATCTCAAGGCGGACCACAGGGAAGCCAGAATGCATCTGTACCATTCCAAAGTAACCAGATGAGACCAGTCCAGAGTCAGTCTCAAGCATTCAACTCTTCCCTCTTACTAGTAACCTTTTGATTCTCAGTACCAGTGCCAGTACAGGCCACAGGGTTCAGGCTACACTCAGAGTTTCCAAACTCTGCAAGCTTCTAGTAATCAAGGAGGATGCGAATATACTAGCACTAGTCCAGGAGCTAGTAGCAGTTGACCCGGTAAAGAGAGAGAGAGAACAAAGGAAAAGAACAAATTTTTGGTCAAGTTTTTGTTATTACCATGATGGAAGATACTCATGATTACATCGGCAAAGGAATCATCGATGGTATGATTCTCATTTTACACTCTTGGGCTCATGTTTTATTTGATACTAATAATTCCCATTCTTTTATATCCTTGTTGTTTGTTCATTTGTTGGGATTAGAATATTCTGTGTTGGATCCTATTTTGACCTTGGGTATACTAATGGGTGGAATAGCTGATGTTTCTATAATGTGTCGTGATTGTCTTATTTTGATTGACGGTAAAGAGTTATTAGTTGATTTAATTGTGTTGCCTCTGCAACAATTTGATGTGATTCTCAGTATAGATTGGTTATCCAAATATCGAGCTACCGTTAATTATTTCAAAATGAGAGTTACTCTTTTTCTTCAGGATGGATGTCCTGTTGTTCAACAAGTTCATTTAAATCCTTTAAAACCTAGTCCGATTTTGAAAGCATGCATTGGTGGAAGGGAGAAACTTAAGTGTTACGGGAATTTATTTGCCATTAGTGGTGAGATGGGGACTGCTGATCAACTACCCTGGTTATCAGTGGTGTATTGATTGGGAGATCGAGTTCTGTATTGAGTTGATTTCTAGAGCTCAGTCAATTTCTATTTTAGCCTATCACATGGCTCTAGTTGAGATGACTGAATTGAAAAGTCAGCTAGATGTTCTTTTACCAAAAGGATTCATTAGAAACAGTACTTTTCTATAGGGTACTCCTATTTTATTTTCCAAGAAAGCTGACGGTACACTTAAACTCTGTGTGGATTATAGAAGATTGAATCACCATACAGTAAAGAACAAGTATCTCTTATCAAGGATTGATGAGTTGTTTGATCAATTCAGTAGATCAAGATTTTTCTTCAAGATCAATTTGAAATCATATTATCACCAGTTGAAGATTCGAAAAGAGGACATATCAAAAATCGCATTTAGGACTCGTTATGACCATTTTGAGTTTCTGGTTATACTATTTGATTTGATTAATACTCCAGCAGTATTCATGGATCTTATGAACAGAATCTTCAGACCTTATTTAGATCAGTTTGTGGTTATCTTCATTGACGATATCTTGATATATTCCAGGACTCGAGAAAAGTATACTGAACACTTGAGATTGTACTTCTAATCTTGAGGGATCATCAACTTTATGCTAAGAAAACCAAATGTGACTTCTGGATGACAAAAATAAAGTTCTTGGGGTATGTAATTTCTCAAGAAGATATTTCAGTCGATCCTACCAAGATAGAATTTGTTCTAAAGTGGGAAAGACCAAAGAATGTTACTAAGATAAGAAGTTTCTTTGGTTTACCAGGCTATTACTGCCATTTTGTGGAGAATTTCTTGAGAATTTACCTTACCTTTGATGAAGTTAACTAGAAAAGATGTCAAGTTCACATAGGATGATGATTATGAAGAAGCCTTCATGGAATTGAAAAGGAGATTGACAATTGCACTAGTTCTTACTATTCCTAATGGTAATGAACCTTATGTTGTGTACACTGATGCTTCTAGTTCAGGGTTGGAATGTGTTTTAATATAGAATGGCAATGTCGTAGCTTATGCCTCTCAATAGTTAAAGTCACATGAGAAGAATTATCCTACCCATGACCTGGAACTTGCAGCGGTGATTTTTGCTCTTGAGATTTGGAGATGTTACTTATATGGTATAAAATTTGATGTGTTTGCGGACCACAAAGGCTTGAAGTATATTCTTACTCAGTGTGATTTGAACTTGAGGCAGTGCAGATGGGTTGAGTATATGGAAGACTATGACTTCAACCTGCAGTACCATCTTGGCAAGGCCAATATTGTAGCTTATGCCTTGAGTGGAAAACCTCATGGTTTGTTAGCTACACTTATTTATTAGAATTGGAAGAACTAAGTGGCAATTGATGATTACAATTTACAGTACTTCGAGATTGACAAAGCTACTTATCTTCGCAATATTGTTACCAAACCAACACTTCTCCAAACAGTGCAGCAAAGTCAATGCCAAGACAAAGAATTGAGAACGATCTAGAATTAAACCCAGAATGTCGAACAGTTAGATAGTTGGAGTACAAATGGAGAAGCATTTGTGCTTTTCAGAGGAAAGCTACTTATAGCCAATAATTCTCACCTTAGAGAAACCATTCTTACTGAGGCTCATAAGTCCAAGTTTGTAGTATATCCTGGTAGTACAAAGATATACCATAATCTGAAAAAATAGTACTGGTGGAAAGGTATGAAGTGTGATGTAGCTACAAAACATGACTTGTCAAAAAGATAAGATAGAATACCAGAGACCAACTAGACTACTACCGCCTTTGCCAATACAGAGTAGAAATGGGATAAAATCACTATGGACATTTAATTTGTTTACTGACAACTCGAAAAAGGAACGACGCAGGTTGGGTGATAGTTGATTGGATGACAAAGACAGCTCATGTCATACCGATCAGGTCTGATTTTTAACTCAACAAACTTAGTCATCTCTACATTGATAACATTGTTCGTTTACATGAAGTACCATCAAGTACAATTTTTGACAGAGACCCAAGATTTACATCAAAGTTCTGGAGAGCTTTGTAGAGAGCTTTAGGAACAAAATTGAATCTCATTATAGCTCATCACCCTCAGACAGATAGCCAATTTGATAGGACTATTCAAATTCTAGAGAACATACTTTGTTCTTATATACTGGATTTTGGTAAATGTTGGGATGATCACCTATCATTGGTGGAGTTTGCTTACAATAATAGCTACCAAACTAGTCTTGGCATGGCTCCATATGAGATACTATATGGGAGACCATGTAAGTCACCCTTGTGTTAGGCTGATGCAGAGGAGCATGTTACTTTTGGGCCAGAGTAGATACAAGAAACTATTGAGAAAATTAACAAGATCAGGGAAAGACTCGAGGTCATGTAGAGTCGTCAGAAAAGCTATGCGAACCCAAAAAGAAGTGAAATAGAGTTCGAAGTCAGTGATCAAGTATTCTTGAAAGTCATGCCAAGGCGTGGAATTACTAGATTTGGAGTTAAAGCAAATTGGCTCGAAGGTATATTGGACCATTTGAGATTACTGTAAAAATTAGGCCTGTAGCATATCGCTTAGACTTACTACTGCAATTGGGCTAAGCAATGTTTTTTATGTCCCGATGAGAAAGTATGTACCTGATCCATCACATATAATTCAGTATGTGGAAGTGCCAGTATAAGAGGATGTAACATATAAAGAATAACCAATTCGAATACTGGGAAGAGAGCTCAAAGTTCTTCAAAACAAAGAGATGCCACTTGTCAAGGTTCTCTAGCAACACCACAAAGAAGACTAAGCCACTTGGGAGCTTGAAACTAAAATGCATGAGAAATATCCTCATTTATTTAATTTCTAACTTGAAGTTATACTTTGACCCTTGTATTGTATTCAAATTTCGGGACGAAATTCTTTTAAGGAGGGGAGGATGTAAAATCCTAATTTTTATAAGGGCAAACATGTAATTTTTGGGTTAATGGTATTTTGGTAATTTTGATTTTCAGATTATTTAAATAAATATCTGAAATATTTAAATTAAAGAATTTAAGTTGAATCTGGACAAATTCATTTGGATTAAAGTGAAAAGAAAATAGGAAATAGGGAACTAAAACGTAAATATTTGAGGGCATAAGTGAAAGAATCTTTCAAAATTGGGGCTAAAATACAATTAATGGAAACGATAACCACACGTGCAGGAGCTGACATGTATACTGCAGTTCCTAAAATTGCCTATTAATCCCCAAAAATCTTCTTCCTTTTCCCCGAGGTCCTCGACCATTTCTCTCAAAACACTCAACGGTTGTTGTTCATTCGCTAGCCAACCATCGCTCAAGCTGCCTCACATGCCTACCTGCGCTCTTGGCCAGTCGCCAACAAATCAATGCCTGTCATTGCCACCATGAATGAATGCTTGTAGCTGGAGATCAGCTCCCTCGAAGAACTCGGGTGCTACAATATTTTTCTGGCCAAACAGCTACGTCTGACCTCCTTTCGCAACACTACTGGCACCGTTAGTTTCATCTTGCCGTCACCGTCATTTCTTGACCTATCTCGGTCATCTTCTCACCACTGGTAAAAATTTCACCGCTTTGTTCGTTTTTCCAATATTTCCTAAAAGTGATATTTTTATAATTATTTTGTCAATTAATTATTTTACCCATGATAATTATATAAGATGAATGAGGGGTTAGAATCATGAATAATTATGGTGGTTAAGCATTAGAATGATACCCAGGACTGCGTTAATTTTCGAATCCAAAATGTGGACATTTTTTTAAATATTTCAAAAAAGTGGTATTTTTGCAACTTCAGAATTTTGAAGCACGTTTAAAGCTCGGGACCTCGAAACTGAATTCCGACTTCGAATTTGGACTCAATGAGGTCAAGAGACGAATTTTGATATTTAATATCGCTATGTTTCGAAATAGTACGAAAATCGAGGCATATAGCTCATGAATAGTGTCATTTTGCATGACACAGGCCAGGTCCTACTCTGGGACCTACTTTTGATAAATTATATGTCTAACCTAATATTTTGGAGTATTCTGAATTCAATGGTAGCCTCCATTTCTCAATCTGAGACTCCGTTGGAAATGTCACTTTTTCAAATGAGCTTATCGGGATCCCAAAATAACTGTCTAAGCACCAAAGTGACCAACGGGAGATTTTTCGAGCGTTATTAGCCTAGTATAGCTACCATCTCGAGGTAAGGGTTCGATTACCTGATTTCATACATGTTTTGATTTATAATTGCATAAAAATTTATTTATGAAAAATCGTGGTTTTACGATGGTTTGACAAATTGTTAAAATATGTTGAATTATACTCGGATTGGATTGTGTAGATTTTTATACATATTTTTACATTGTGATTGTGGGGCAATGTAGTGGTGTGCTGCTCATGTTGCAGTAAATCCCAGAATAATACTAAGTTAGATTTTAAAGTATGATTTGATTGATTCTTGGATGCATGGTTATTGTGACTGCTATATGTTACACATACCATAGGATCACATACTTAAGTTTTATTATTGCATCGGGGTATTTTAGATTATTGGCAAGTTGCCACAGTGCTAGGTGAGAGACTTAGGCCCCTGCATAGGTTTTTACTAATACGCCTTCAGGTAGTGTCAGGATGTTGGGTATCTCTGCTACAGAGATATTACAGGGCCGTGATGGAAGAGTGAGAGCTCACTTTTATATCTTGTTGATGTATGATATATATAATAATGTGATTTTGGTTTTGGTTTTGAATATGTGATTATTTAGGATTTCAATTATTTATTATTGACGGAGGTTTTGTCAACAATGAATTTAGAAAATTGCGAGATGTGGCTTGTGTGTGAAAAAGAATTAATGAAACAGAATTAAAAAGACACGAGATTTATAGTGGTTTGGCCCCAAAAAAGATGAGCCTACGTCCATTGTTCTTCACTATTTTTCTGGAGAATTACAAGAGTTTCTCTAAGTCTCAAGGTGAGAGCAGAGAGAATTACAGAGTTGAAAAGATTGTGAAGTGATTGTG
>JXTC01000981.1:15537-35770 GCA_002914845.1 Trema orientale | reverse complement strand
CTAAAGATTGTAAATTAAGCTGAAAACAAGGAATTCAGGGGGGAAAAAAAGGCTGAAAACAAGGAAAATAATAAAATATATAACCACCGGCCAAGAGGGAGGGGAAAAAAAGGAAAAAATAAAAAAAGAAACGTGTAGATTTTGTTTTTTTTTTTTTGTTTTTTAAGGGGAATACGTGTAGCCAAAATCTTTCTCAAATACATATTATATATTTTTTAGAAAAATATCATTTTCATGTTTATATATATATGTTGTGGTGGACCCCGGGTGAGGAATAATACTCCAGATGGATCCTCAGGTGCTGCATTGGACTCCAAAACCAAAACACCTTTCAACTCTTTCCTTGTGTTTTATATTTTGTTGTTTTATGGAACGCAATAACGGCACCGAGTAATACTAGAAATCGTGAAACTACTTGAGATTCATAAGTCACATCAATGTGATGCAAATAATGCCTTGAAATTGTCTATTAGAAAGATTGACTGATTGATTAATTAAATTATTAAAGTGAAATTAATGCTTTAGAATGGCCTTAAAATGTCCATTGGATTTCATTCATTAATATGTGAAATAAAAGTAAAACCGAAATAGCTTCAAAGAATTAACTTCAATTCAAGTAACCTCCTCTCCTCGTGGTGTTATCAAGGTGCTCAAAGGCCCTTGTTCCTCCGTTGAGGTTGCTCAAGCTGCTACAGTACTAAAAGGAGTGGAACTGGCATTTTCCAAGAGTTGGTCCAAAGTTATATTTGAAGGAGGCTATTTGAATGTTTTTAAAGCTTTGGATGGTGATTTTGATACTCTATTATGGGATAAGCTGCAACTAAAGCTTCATCATCTAATTTTGATTTGTATCTTTCGAATAGATACCCAAAATGTTTAATATAATAAGGTGGCACACTAAATTTGTAGATGGAGTATAGATAGATTTTTCACAGAATTAGAGTCTAATTCTCAACCAAATTTGGGGTCTTACTTAGCTATAACCAACTGGGTTGAGATTTTTGTAATGATGTTGTTTCTTTTTGATTAACTTTTCAAGCAAAAACAAACTTCAATTCAAGTAAAATAAATAGTGAGTTAACCATTTTCTACGTGCATGCTTTTTCCATCACGTGAAAAGCTTTTGGTGCAATAAAGAGCCAATAAACCGTACCCACTTCGTAGTTCTTGTACGCAATACACATATCAAAAGAATTAATAATTTTTTTCTAAGCGGTGAAGAAGACCTATAGTTCCTCGGAAAAAAAGAAAAAAAAAAAAAAAAAGCTATAGTCATCCTGTTTGTACCAATATAGTCAAAATGAAGTCTTTGCCAATCCTTAGCAAAAGGACACAATTGAGAAGGGTTCCCCACTTCACCACTAGGAACTAGGGAACCCTAAATATTAACATTTTGCCCTTAAGTAGGAAACTTAAATGTATGTATTGTTTTATATATATAAGCTTGTTTGTCCACTATCAATAGAATAGGGCTCAAATGAAGTACAAGATTAAATCATGCAGTTGAAATGGTAGTAAAGGTTTAGATAATTAATCAAATATATTGGAGACAGTCAAATAGGGTGGATCGGCTGAAAAATGGCTTTAGAAATAGAAACATAATTCTTCCATTGGAAATAAAGCTATATATACAAAGGAAAAGGAAAAAAAAAAAATTATTCTCCAAGACCCAGTTTATCAACCTTGAGTAGTTTGTCACCACATCTTCATGTATATTATTTGGTTTGTTTTCTTTCTTTTGATTTATTTGTTTTGTTCTATTTATTTCTTTTTCACATTTTTCTGATGTGTTTCGAGGATCATCTTAGTTCACTTAAGTTATGGCATACTCATCACCCAGGTGTTCTCTTTTTCTTTTCTCTTCGTATTGTACATATTTTTGGACAGTGAGGATACTGTCTATTATAGATTGGGAGTGGTAGCATATATATTTGTACATTGAAAAAAAAAAAAAAAAACTTTGTGTCTATTGCTTGTGTTTTTGATAATTCTTGTGTAAATAAGTTATAGGGATAGTATTATTTTTATATTTTATATTTTGACACTTTGTTCGGTTTATACTTTCTATTTTTGTTATTATCAATATTAACCCTTAAATTTAATACATATTACAAATTTATTTCATGACATCAATTTAGAGCAGTTTATTTACCAAGATAATTTAGTAAACTTATTCTTTGATAAGTTTTGATATAGTTTATTTTCAATTTTTTAAACGATATCTTGGTAAATTAACCGCTCTAAATTGGTGTCATCATATAAATTTGTAATAGATTTCAAATCTAAAGGTCAATGTTGATAATAACCAAAACACAAACTATAAACCGAACAAAGTGTCAAAATACAAGGTATAAAAATGATACTATCCCTAGGTTATATTATATATTTGAAAGGATTGAATTGAGATTTTAGCACTACTATCTAGGTATGATTTTAAATGTTTGATTTGAGTTATTTTTGTTATCTTGATTACCAGAAAATAGCTTTCAGTATCATTTTTGTGCACGTTACTGAGCTTTATGGTAACATGGATGATTTAATACATATAGCTCAGAAAATTTCCAAGTAAAAGTGTAAATTTTTCTCTTTAAAAAAAGTGTAAATTTTTCTATTCTCACACATCTTTTAGGAGTGAACGGAGAGTTTGAAAAAATAACTTATGAATTTGTATTGGTCTTTTGAACTGGTTAATTGTTATTTAGAGTTCCATTCTTGATTATAATTGAATAATATGTTGAAGGATAATATTGATCAAAATGAGATATTGGTTTGTATTTTTTTTATTTTTTTGAGCCTTGAATTTGTGTGATTTCATTTTAGTTAAAATTTTTGTACCAATTTTGTATCCATTCAAAGTACTTCTGTATATAAAAAAAAAATTCTGAAAAAAAAAAAAGAGAAAGGGTGTAATTCAGTCCAGTGAGTCTTCCATCATTCTAGAAGACAACTTCTCAACTTTCAGACAATTTTTGTTCTCATAAGGCTCTGTTATGTACTATTCTCATGATGACTTTTGAAATCCTGAAGCTAGTGTTTGACAAGAATGTGAATTTTAAATGGCTGATTTTCCTGTCTTTTGATCAATGTTTATTCATTTGTTTGTCTGTAAATTTTCCTATTATTTTGAGAGTTTGTCTATTTTCCAACTCCATAAGAGAATCCCTTTGCCCTAAAATTGGAACTCTTTACCTGTGAGGAAAATAGAGTTGAGGCTGTGCTTGGTGAATTTTTCAAAAGCTATATGTGTTTGGTCTGTGATAAGAGGTTTTGCTTTGTGCATACACATAGAATTTTGGGAGTTATAATCAAAATAATCTTGATAGCAACTGTGATCTTTTATTGACTTTTTGTTTGAAGCGCTTAGATAGTTTTTCTTATTTCTTTTCAATCTGATCGTCATGTCCTATTTTCTGATTTATGCTTGAATTGCTAGGGACTAGCAATAAGCCTGTTGAATTGTGATTATTACATGAAAATTCACTTTTAATATTAATAAATTAATTTCAGTTGTCGAAAATATGTGGTTAATAAGATATTTTTATTTAATTATTTTTAAAATTTTAATTATGGAAATTATTTTGCTCCTATTGTATTTTTCGTGTCATAAAAGTTAGCATTTTGCATTGAATTAATTTTGGTGTTATTGCAGCTGATTTATTCTTCTTGATATATTTGCAACAGTCCACTCCAAGAAAGTGCCCCAATAGCTTTTCGCTCAAAGCAACTGCCCAGCCTGTGTTTAGCTTCATCTCGCACAGAAGTTTCAAAGCCCATTATCTTGAGGCCCATCTCATCAGTCCTTGCCCATTTGTGTCTTCTTGCCTATTTAGAGTCAATAATCCCATGTAAATTCATGTTTAGTTCAATCCAATCTCATCAATTAAAGGCTGCCACCAACCTTTATTTTGTACTTGGCTTGAGGATGTTGTCTAGGTACACGATAAAGAGAACTAAATGGCTGATTGTGATGGAGGAAATGGAGAGATTTTGGAGCTGATTTTTGGTGAAGAAGACATGGAAATTTTGGCCCTCCATGCACTGTAAAAAGAGGTGCTCGGCACCATTTCAAGGGACTCAATTTTTAGAGAAGTGTGCAAAATTTCTGTTCATTTGAGAGAAAGAGAGACTTGCATTATTTTTCATATTTTCTTGTTGGAATTTGTGAAAAATGCTTTGCAAGCTAGGCTAGATTTCGTTTGGTGAGGCTAAAGTTGATCTTATCTGTTGAGTGATCCAATGAAATTTTGATTTTCATGATTTGTAATGTCTATACATTTGAATAAATAATTCCTCTTCACCTTTCATTTTTATCAAAATATTGTGTGTCAAATTTTGTACAAGTATTGGTCATGCTTTATTTATGTAATTTTGTCATATAATTGTTTTGTTCACATTATTTTACAAGTTGGTCTTTTACTGCAAATTGCTAAGGTATTTTGTTGATTTAGGATAACTTGTAATAATAATTAATAATTATTTTGCAGTCAACGCTAGGAATTAATTTATTTAAATACATTTGATAAATCTTTCTGAGCTCTATATTTTCCGAATAACTGAATCAAAATTTGAATTGGTGAACGAAACATATAAGGGATTCTCGATGCTTTTCCTATTTTATTATTGAATTATCTTTTCTCTTATTTTACGTAGCTTTATTTTTCTTATTTAAATAAAAAAATCACAAAAATATCATTTCTTTATTTAATTCCAATTATTTACGTTCTTTTACCATTTTTGTTCTATTAATCACTCTTTGTTGGTATTTTTGTCATCTCTTTGTGGATATGACTGCCCTTCTATGCTACAATGTACCGTTGTTTCATATTCATATTTGGGCGTAATCAGCATGCTTCTTTCGTCCTACCCATTGAAAATTTGGAAAAAAAAATAAATAAATCTCATCGAAAATCTCATAATCTCGTGTAATGAACACATGCCCTGGATGGGCTGGGTTCTCGATCTAACGGCTAAGATTGTGCATGACCTTCCTCTTTTACTCGCGCGGCTGAAGCTTTCTAATCCGATTTTTCCTCTTTTTTCTTTAATCTAAATCAAAATAAAAATAAATTAATCAAAATCATAATCTAAATTAATTAAATATCCTAAATTAAATTAAATTAAAAACCTAAATCTAATAAAATAAAATAAAATAAAACTATATCTAAATACTTAAAATCAAATTAACTATAAAAATAACCTAAACTAAACTAAAAATACTATAAAAATACGTATTTTAATTAGCGATAATTGCAAAAAAAAAAATCCTCATGTTCAGATATTCTGCAATTTAAATCCTGAAGTTTGGATTCCACAAAATAATACCCTGAGATTACGAATTTCTGAAAATTAATACTCTGTGTTGATTTTTAACTGATAAAATACAATAATATCTTCAAAATTAAAATGAATAATATGATTAATCTATTTTTAATGGAGGATATTATTATTTTTTCGTTCTTAAAATTGGTAAAAAAATCTGTCCAACATATTAATTTTCAGAAATTCTTAATCTCAAATTATTATTTTGCAGAGTCCAAATTTCAGGATTTAAATTGCAGAATACCTAAACTTTAACGTATTTTTTTACGGTTATCACTTTTAATTAAATAAAAGAGCACAAATAATTCTATTTTCCTAGAGTTATCAATGACAGCCCAACAACTCACCAAATTCACAAGCTTTCATGTGGGTCGTTAGGCCTGATCTTGTGGTTGGTGACACGAAAGTAACTCTTCCAAAAAGAGTTTTTGGTTAAGACGAAAGAGAGGCACCTCCTGGTGAATTGGTGTCCTCAGGTAAAAAGTTTTAAGCCACCCTTCAATTGGAGGGTTCTTGACCCAAAATGGATGGAATTCAACATTAGAAAGTATTTCTTATGGGGTGCCTATGATTTGCTGGCCACTTTTTGCGGACCAACAAACTAATTGTTGGTTTAATTTGTTCTAATAAATGGGGCATTGGGATTGAGATAGACAATAATGCTAAGAGAGGTGAAATTGAGTGGCATGTGAGGGAGTTGATAAGAGGGAGAGAAGGGCCAAATGATAAAGAAGAAGGCTATGGATTAGGAAAAATTGGCACAAGATGCAACTATTGTTCTAATTGGGTCCTCTTGTTTGAACTTGGACAAAATGATCAATCGCGTGCTTCTTTCATCCTACCCATCGAAAATTGGAAAAAAAAAAAAAAAAAATCTCATTCATATTAAAGTACTAGATTTATAAAGTAAATGAAATTTTAGGAAGAAGATCCACGTGTATAAAAACTCTTTTTTTTTTTATTGATGAAAATGCCCATGCACACCACCAAAAAAAAAAAAAAAAAAAAAAAAAAGAGAAAAAATCCGATCAACTACCATACCGGATTGTAACATAAACATAAAATATGCATTAACTAGCTAGAAACACGGTACATAGAATTAAAAGCACGATGGACACAACAAAAAAAAAAGAGAGCAATAACTACGTTGGACCAACCTTACGTAGCAATTATTCAGAAGCAATAAATTAAACCGAAGGAAACACATATCTCTCTGGTTGATCTCTAAACAAAATTACTGATGTTTGGGAGCCAACAGAACCTTCTCAATCAAATTATCCAAATTAAGATTTGAATCGGATTTAGGGCCAGCAGAGGCTTGGTGGGCCAACTTCTTCCACTCCATAGCTCTCTTCTTCATTTCCGTACCCTTCTGATCTCCGTCCATCAACTCCCTCACCAGCATCTCAACCTTCCCTCTCTCCACCTCACCCTCAATCTCCATCCCTATCCCCCATTCCCTACAGCTGTACCTACAGTTCGTCGGCTGCTCCGCAAAAATCGGCATGCATATCACCGGAACCCCGCCGCAGATACTCTCCAGCGTCGAGTTCCAGCCACTGTGTGTCAAGAACCCTCCGATAGCCGGGTGGTTGAGAACCGCCTCCTGAGGGCACCAGCTGGCCAGTAGCCCCCGCTCCTTCGTCTCCGTCAGGAACTCCGGCGGAACGGTGGCGGCTCCGCCTTTGATGACGTCGGGCCTAATCACCCACAAAAAGTTGTTGCCGCTGTTAGCAAGTCCCCACGCGAACTCGACCAGCTGCTCCGCCGTCATGACCGCCACGCTTCCGAAGTTCACGTAGACGACGGAGTTTGGTCCCTTGGAGTCGAGCCATCTGAGGCAACGTGGGTCTTCTTTCCAGAGGCTTGATCCGAGGGACTTGAGATTGCTGTCGTGGATCTGGTGGTTGGCTAGTAGGTTCAACGGTCCGATGGCGTAGACTGGAGGTAATATGGAAGAGAGTGCTTCCAGAACGTCGTGCTCGAGGGCGTCGAACGTGTTCAAAACGACAGCGGAAGCCTCCTTGGCTCTTTCGCCCTCTTTCCTCAGAAAATTGAACATGATGTCGTTTGGATCGGTCACTCTGGCAAAGGCTGGCAAGTCCTTCAGCCGCATGCCTTTCATTCCAAGTGTCCCGTCTATCACCGTGTTCTCCAAATACCCGTTTGTTATGTAACTTGAATCTGCCACTCAAAGTTCAAGGAATTCAACAGCATGAATGTATACTTATATTGGACATACAATTTTTGTTCGATTAATTATCTAATAATTATAATGGTTATAATGATCCGAGTAATTGAAAAAAAAATTAAATTAAATACGTACTATTTAATACTCTTTTTTTCCTATCTTTATAACTAATAATCTCTCTCTTTCTTTTTCTTTTTCTCTTGGTCTCTATTATATACTACAAGTTTTTTTCATGATAAAAAAATATCTAGATAAAAAATATATATATATAGGAGAGGACTACAGTAGGAGCGCGCCCTTACGTAGGATCACCCTTTATACACTATTTGATGAAAATTTATGGAGAATAACGAGAATCTGTAGAGAATCTATTTATACACAGATTCCCATCAAACGGTGTATAAATAGCGTCCTACGCAGGACGCCCGCCCATATATATATTACCAATTTTTCTTAAAAACTGATCTGCTTGGTAATTCAACTTGGAAACCACTTTAAAAAAGCTACTCAATGATTGCAGGTATGTAAATTTTTTAATAATTTTTTTCGTTCACAAATATAGAAATTTAGGAAATTAAGTGATGATTTGATGTGACTTATGTGGTAGTAATTAAGTGAAAGAATAAATTAGTAATCAATCACAATCATTTGATGATGAGATATCATTACTATTTATCAAAATAGAAAAATTGCTAGAACTACTCTTTAATTTTTCTTTTTTCTTTTTTCTGTTTTTTTTTTCGAAAAGTTAGAACTAGTCTTTAATTAATCTAACAAAACATTTACCAAAAGGAGAAAAAAGAAAAAGAGAGAAATTTAATAATAATAATAATAATAATAATAATAATACCTTTGAGAGGAACAATCCCTTGCTCAGCCAGGTGATGGAAATGAAGGTAAGCCATGAAGCCACAAGCACTGGTGGTCCAGAAAAGAACTTGGGGAACACCAAATTCTTTGGCTGCTTCCAGAGTAAAGCTCATGACACCGTCGGAAACTATGCTGGTGACCGGAGGAACACCGTTCGAGGAGGAATTATTAAGCTTAATAAGAAGCTCTCGAAAGGGTGCCAAACCGTTTTTGGCGATGGAGGCGCATACGGAAGGTATGTCTTGGGTGGTATCCATGTCCGAAGGGGGAAGGCCATCAGGAATAGTTTCGAATCGGAAGGACGGAAGGCCGTCAAGAGAGTTGGGGTCACGAGACTTGAGGTATCGTCTGTGGTTGAACTCTGTGTTGACGATGGTTACGTGAAAGCCCTTGGTGTAGAGGAGTTTGCCTAGTTTTAGTATTGGGTCAAGGTGGCCTTGAGCCGGGTATGATACACAAACCACATGAGGCTTATTATTCTCTTTCATCATGCCCCGTGGAGTTGAGAAATCTATATATGCTCGGTTTTATAGTAGTAAAGCTATTTGAAAATAATGCTAAAGAGGCACCGCGCGCTTTCGTTTAGTTAATTAAGAGTTTACCTAACCAATAAAATTTGGGAGAAATTTTCCAATCATTAAAAGTTTGGCACATTATTTGGGGGAAAAAAAAAAGAAAAAGAATTATTGGGACGTGGTTTTTTAACACCCATACCATTGCTCTCCCAATTCCAATCAAGGACTACAGTTGAACCTTACAAATAAGTTCTCAAACCAAGATTACTATTCGTTCCAAAATTGAAAATTACTTATTATTTGAATGAGTATGTGCGTGTGGAAAATTATCATGGTGATTTTAACGGTCAAGGCATAATTAACATAAGTGAAAACGTCCAAAAATGACACTCTATTTCATAATTTTTTTTTTACTAAATCTCTTGTGTTTTTTGAAATATGGTGGGAAAATCCCTTGAATTTAATTTTTTATTACGAAAAGCCTTGTAATTTGACTATTTTTCAAATTCGACTTCCTCATTTCATCAAATTTAGGAAAAATTGATAGAAATTAGAAAATTACCCTATCTAAATAAATAGTAAATTTAGATTTAAATTAAATATATTTAAGAATTGTCTACACTAATTTCCAAACCACATTTTGACTTTTTAAATAATCTCATATAAATAATAAAAGAGTTTTCAAATAATTATTTATGTACCCAAATACAAAGTAAAAATGTAATATAAACCTAATTCTATCATTCACTAAGAGTAATTTTGTCATTTCTTATTAATTTTCTCAATTTAATTTATAGGGATAACCGCAAAAAAATATCCTCATATTTGGATGTTCTGCAATTTAAACCCTGAAGTTTGGATTCCGCAAAATAATACCCTGAGATTACGAATTTCGAAAATTAATACCCTGTGTTGATTTTTAAATGATAAAATACAATAATATCCTCAAAATTAAGATGAATAATATGGATTAATCTAGTTTTAATTGAGGATATTATTATTTTTTCGTTCCTAAAATTGGTCAAAAAATCTGTCCAGGGTATTAATTTTCAGAAATTCTTAATCTCAGGGTATTATTTTGCAGAGTCCAAACTTCAGGGTTTAAATTGCAGAACACCCAAACTTCAGAGTATTTTTTTGCAGTTATCCCTAATTTATATGAGAATGTGAGATTTTAAAAATAGTCATATTACAAGATTTTTTGTAATAAAAAATTAAATTCAATGCGTTTTTCCCATATTTATTAAAACACAAGAGTTTTTTTTTTTTTTTTTTAAAAAAGTTGAAATATAAGATCATTCTATAACATTTTCTCTTAATATAATAATAATAATATCATGTTCATCATATAGTGCCCAACAAACGTGTTAGTTTATTGTTTGTTTATTATTAACTTATTATAATTATACACATTACATACTGAGACTCGTATAGAACTAATATATTAATTATAATTAGTAAGTCAAAGACAGACACGCGTGGTGATTTAGTGTTAGACGCTATATGATACTTCCATATAATTACCCATAATATAAGATACCTAAAAGCAAAAAAGCTATAATTTAAAGTGGACATGCCAATCTATGCTTGCTCCATTAACATTTTCAATTCATACGATTCTTTTTCCTTTCTTATTAAGAAAAAGCGTTCTATAAAAATGCACCACACCAATTTAGTTTTTTCGCTTGTAAGGCTTGATACAGCTTATTACTCGCGGAAAATTCTACTATAGGACCCAAGTTTTTGGCCTTAGCACTGCAACCCATTTTAGAGGCATTTAAATCGCTTGATTGAAATCACAAGGCCTAGATTGTGTGTGTCTAATTATTGCATCATATATCCTACTATATAGAAAACCATCACCACTTTATCTTTAATAGGCAACGACCGGACCTTCTTCCAATCTGCCATGACAGTATTGTGTTCATTTTTTTTTTCTTAATTTCCTTTAAAATTTCTCATCCTTCAACCTGGAAAAAGAATCAAGAATACATTTATTATTTAAAAGAAAAATGGATTTATGAATTTAGATTCTAAGGTTAAAAGTTTCGATCTCATCCAAAAAAAAACAAATCCAGTGAAATATAATGGAACCAAGAACAATTAATAAAGAGCCATGGATAATTTGAAAATTAAAGGAGGAATATGATTTCGAATTTTTTGAAGGGTCATTAATCCAAATCTTAGGATAAAACACACCCATATTTACTATTGTTGTAATCTTAGTCCCTAGGAAAAAAAAGAAAAAGAAAAAAGCTCGTGGTACGACTGGAGGTATTCCCAGCAGCTGTGTAAGAACTTCATCTCGAATTTGCATATATTCACTGCAAAGAGGCACCATCCGAGAGAAGAAGACGAACCAGAAAAATTTGATTATTTGATTTCTCATTAAAAGATAAAAAGATTATTAGATTAGAGTAATTTTGGTATATGAGGATCCGAGATTTAATCTAAGCTCAGAAGTTTTACAGAAGTATTGAATTATTCTGATCGTTGAAGATTTTCTCGGCAATTTTTTTTTCTCCATTTTTTTTAGTTGGTAATTTTATTTCCTTAAATGGGTAAAATCAAGTGAAGTGGCATTCACAATAAATAGTGTAATCCTTGATTCATGTCCATTAGGAATCCTTAAAATGGGACTGCAATGATACATCTAAAAAATGAGGTTGCATAATAGAAATCCCCTTTTTAATATGCTATGATGCAGTCATGCTTTTTTTAACGTCCCCAGAAAAATAATCATGCTTTTTAAATCAACGCATTGAAGAAAATTAGGTATATTTCAGTCACATTGACACCTAACAGCCAAAGCAACAGAAGACTGAAAAAAAAAAGACACGATAGTATATGCTAGTAGACGAATTTCAAGAGACCAAAAACAACACGGGGATGTCTACAGTACAACCCCAAAAAATGGATGTACCAGTACAAACTTCATCTAATCTAATGGTCGATTGAGAAACGTTTGGCTTTATTTCAAACTTTAGGCTTAATATTTTTTTTTTGGGTTAAACCGTGGGCTTCTATATGGTGTAATTAATGCAAATTTTTTTCTCGTTCACTGCCTAATATAATCACCCTCCCATCTAGATCTAGTGGTCAGCAAAAGGGGAGCACCCAAACGGTCATGTTTGGGGGTTGTACTGTAGAAATCCCTTTGTTTTTCTTATCAATATATATATATTTTGCTTGCCTACCCTTGTTTTATAGGATGGGCTGTCAGCTGCCATCTGACTGAAATATACCCAATTTTTCTCAATGCATTAATTAAAAAAGCATTTATTTTTTCATATTTACTTTTTTTCCATGGGGTCTAGGTAGCTGTATCATAATAAGTACATACAACTCAGAGACCACAAGTTTCTTCCTTTTTAAAAAAAAAAAAAAAATTCAAAATAGGAATTCCAGAGGCCACAAGTTTCTACATCATAATTTATATGAATATGTGGGCTGTAGTACTACTCAATTAATATAAATGTGCGTTGTCATGTCAAAGCAAATTAACCATACGATAAACGTGCTTTTTTTTTTCATCCTCAGATCTTTTTGCTTTTGTCTCAAAATTTTTATTTTATTTTTTGGTAAAACTTATCTTTAGTTGTTGAATTTTAGACTTAATCTTATTTTAGCCCGTCATTTTTCAAATGGTCCATTGGAGACTTTCCATCTATTAACGATTGAGGGCCTCCACTAGGCCATTTTGAAAGCCAAGGATTAAAATAGGATTAGGTGTAAAGTTCAAGGGCTAAAAATAAATTTTACCATTTTTTTCCTTTTACATTGAAGTTGAAATTTCATTCATCAAATAAACAATCCAATACAATAACACACTTGATATAATAATTGAAGTACAAATAATATTATAATAAATAAATAATCAGCAAAACTATTTTATTCAATTAAGGATCTAGAATGAAACTTAGAATTCGACAAAGAGTATAACTAATGCTTATACTAGAGTATAAGTAATGCTTATACTTCTTCCCTTTTCTAAATTACCTTCTGTCATTAGAGTTTGTTGTTTTCACTAGTAGTATGATATATTTTTTGTAGAAATTAATCTTAGATTGCATAAAATTTTCTAAATTTTGAACCATACAAGTCTCAGATTAATCTTAGATTGCATAAAATCTTCTAAATTTTGAACCATACAAGTCTCAGATTAAAAGATAATCATGAAAAACTACATGAAACTAGGAACATAAATATAACTCATGCAGATCTATAATTAGATAGGACAAAAGCTCATAGATGTGAATCTATGATGGCATATGCCTTCACACATAAGGAAAGTTAATGAAAAAGAAAAAAAAAAGTAATAAATAAATAAATAAATAAATAAGAAGAAAAAGAAAAAGAGAAGTTCTGTGGGCTGCGTGAAAATCTTAATACGAATATAAAGAGGAGGAAGATATTTCTTCAGAGGGGAAGAGCTATTTCATTGTTATTCTAGTTACAATTAAGTAAAAACTAAAGAAAAATATTTTGTTTTTAAAAACAGAAAACTATTTTCTGAGAACAAATAAGGGTATTTGGTAATGTTCTCTGAGAACAGTTTTTAAAAATAGAATTAAAGAAAACAGAAAATTCAGAGAATAACAAAATATTGTTTTCAAAGAATTTTCTTAATTTTTTTCCCTAAAAAAAGAAACTCATTCTTTCACATGACTTTTATATACACATTCTCTCATCACTTTCTCTCTCATCACTTTCTTTCTCCTAATTCTTTTAATTCTCATTCTCTCTCATCACTTTCTTTCTCCTAATTCTTTTAATTCTCATTCTCTCTCATCATTTTCTCTCACCTTATTTTATTCTATCACCTTCTCTCTCATCATTTTTTATCCCTTCATTTTTTTAATTACATTATCTATCCTCATTCTCTATTGCTACTTTATTTTTTATGACTATCTATATATTTATTCTCTCTCCTCATGCATTCTTATTACTTTTTCTCTCTTTTGTGTTTTTATTAATTTTTCTCACTTCTATCTTTCTCAATACTTTTTATTTCTCCATTCTCTCTTATTGCTTTCTCTCTCATTATTATTTTTCATTACATTTTTTCTTATGACTTTCTCTCTCCTCATTCCGTTACTTGAATTTATCTCTCGTCACTCCTTCTTGACTTTTTCTCTCTCAATATTTTTTTAATACAAATATAATATTTTTATATTCATCTAATTTTTTCCTTAAAATTTTTTTTTAGAAAATATTTGCCAAACACCCCATGTTTTCTGAAAACATTATAAAACAGTTTTTGTTCTCATTTATGAAAACACAACTCTGAAAATGAAAACAAAAAATAATGTTAAACAGGCCCTACATCTCCATCCAAAATTAGAGGGCATCCGACATTTGTATTCGAACTTCTATCCAAAAAATAAGAATTTGTAATTTTTTTTCTTAAAAAACTCGCTTGGTGCATTTATTTTTGTTTTTATTTTAAAGTATTATAAACAAAATTTCCAAAAAGGGGACAGTGAAAAACATTTTCACTTCTTATATTTTTTAAATAAATATATAAATTTTATTCTGTATTTTTTGTTTTTTAAAATAAAAAAAAAGGTTGGACCTTCTCAAAAAAGTTTTTTGAAAATATCCTCATCTTTCATTTCATTTAAAAGAAAAAACAAAAAATAAAGTGTATCCATACAAGCATAAAGAATATCGTGGCCTAAGCACTTTGATGTCTCAGAACCTTTCTATAGGGTTCCTCCTTTCTTTTAGTGACCGACATTTTATCCGACAGTCCTCATCATCTCTAGCGGTCCTCGTCACGTCCGACATCTTTCTCACCCCTCTGGAGGTCATTCTCGTCTCTTCTGTTGATTCATTTTGATATTTTATATTTTATTTTTATTTGCTCTTATCTCTGTTTTGTTTAAGCTTTGATATTGGTATCAATATTGTGTATAACATGCTTGGATCATGGATTTAGCTATTGAAAACCCCGGTATGGAATATTTGAAATAGTTGTTGCCATTGAACTATTTGTATATATGCCTCATAGAATTTGAGTATTATAGTATAGTTTGATAGGTAGAACTGTTTTTGTTTTTTTGTTTTTTTGCTAATTATTGAACACCGGTGGATTTGGATTATTTGTATTATTTGTACTTTTTTCTAATTTTGATATGGGTCATTATTAATTTCTCTATATTTTGTTCCAAAATTGACTAGTCAAATTAAGAGCAATAGTAATGAGGAGAAATCAACAACTAAACTAACAAATGTACTCATAGAGATAAACTGGCTATGCTCAATTGATGAGTGTTTTTGTGAACTTATTAGATAGAGAAATTTACGTCTAGTATCTATTTTTTAAAAAAAAATTCATAAATACTCGTTTTTAATTTTTCTTTCAAAAATACACGTTTTTATGGTCCACATTTTTTATGCAAAATATGAGTGATCCATATTTACAATATAAATTTTATCCGTGAGGTACACATTTCTTGTATAAAATATGAACGTATACATTTTAAAATGTGTGCCAATTTTTAGTGTAATTTTTATTCATGAAATATAGACCACGGTATATATTTAATTTATGAATATGTAAAATAATGGTGGTCTACATTTCTCCGAAAAAGATATAAAAACAAGTATTTATGAAATAAAAATAAAAAGAGTATTTATAAAAATATGGTTTTAAAAACGGATATTTATGAACTTTTCCCTATTAGATAACAAGTCTAGATTTTAATTAATTTCAAAAAAAAAAAAAGCCTGGATTTTAGTTTATATTAGCATCTAGTTGTACCAAGTCTGGATTTGAGTTAATAATAGTAGCATACAGTTGAACTAATAGATTAGTAATTACATGCCTGAAACTTCTGCCTACAATAACTGAACTTCTGTGTTGCTCTATCTGTGGTGTAGTTTTATATGAAAGCATCTTCTCTGTATTTGGAGTTTTAGATCTTGTGAGTGATGTTGGGATTAGCTTAAGCTGTTCATTTCTTCTTTTCTTTGGATGGGATGAATATTGTCTAATTATATAGTAAAAGAATTTAAGAAACACATAATTGGGATAAGTGGAGCAACAAGAGTTAGATGTAAAAGCATTAGGGTTAATCTCATTTTTGCCCTCCGAACTATCACATGTCCCCTGAACTTCAAAACGTTTATAAACTGACACCTGAACTTTTAATTTATTTCATTTTGGCCCCTCTTGTTAATAAAGTGTTAAATATGGACAGAAAATGTCTCATTTTGGTCTCTGAACTATAACTTATATCCTATTTTGGCCCCCCTGAACTTCAAAATATTCCTAAATTGGCACCTGAACTTTTAATTTGTTTCATTTTGGACCCTTCTCTTTGCTAAAGCGTTAAATATGGACACAACAACCAAAAAAAAACAATCAACATTCAATGACAAAACCTATATGTTGTAATAAAAGTTGTTACTGATGTACTTTTAGTCACAACTTTTTGTTTGTCATTTGTGTGACTAAAATTTTTAACCACAGAATTTTTAGTCACGATATAAAAATAAAGATGATCTTTTAGTCATGAATTTTTTACTTTTGGAAAAAAATTTTATCACCACTAAAAGTATGATTTTTTATAGTGAGCTTATCACGACCCAAAACCCGGGCCAGTGGTAGAATGAGAATTTCACTAAGATGGGAAATTCCTTGATTTATTTTAAAAATGTCCTAAAAGTTTCAGTTTTATAAAATAGTCCATTTAAATAAAACACCATGAACTTTATCCCGTGAACCTCTCCCATTGTTCGTATACAACATTGAACATAGATCGAATGGTAATTGAAAAACATAATTCAGATTAAAAGTCCAAGTATCATCATCTTCCACAATGAATATCAAATACCAGAATGGCATACATAAGTTCACAGACTTAATGTAATGTAGTAATTTTAGTTCAATACTAATACAAAATCTAACCATTCTAAATACCATAACAATAAGCTTATAGTATTACTAAGACAACGAACTGCAGTTAGAGATACCCTCTTAATCCTCTTGATCACCAAGGAAAGTAGAGGGTGAGCATGAAATGTCTAATAGGAAAGTAGTTATCTCGATGGAAAATATTTTGGTGATGGAAAATTCTTGCATGGTTAGTTTAAAACCAAAATATACATATACATATATATAATCCAAACCGACAATCCATATATATATATATATATAAAGCATTATAATCAAAACCATCTATTTCGTATGCATACGACACAAATCAACCCAAACCCATAAGCTCACATCCTCTTATCTGTGGAAACCCAGGATGGTGTCATTAAGTGAACAGCCTGCCTGACACATAAGCACATATCCAGAGGGGACACCCATATATTGCCTACCAAATCTTGAGGGACAACCGAATTGCCTACGCCTGCCAAATAGAAGGTAATCAGAAGAAACAAACTTTGCACGGGTTTACGGACTCTACACCAATGGTGGGGCATGCAACGCCACACTACAAACCTATGATACTAACACGGTGCTCATGTATGATCTTATAACACGTGTAATATAGAACTGAAGTGTAAAAACTATCGTACTCTAGTTTTTCAATAAAATAAGTATATTAGGTTTTATAGAAAAACGGGCAGCATAACGGCTCTATTCTTGATATACCCCAAAATAACATGCACTCAGAAAATTCTCAGAGCAATATAATATATATCATATAATCAAATTCCATCATAGATATTCAAATAGTTTCAAAATTGTATTTGTCATCATAGTTGCAGAAAATAAGTTTTATTCAAAAACAATGTAAAACGGAGGTAACCGATATAAGGCGATCTACACGGCCTCCCATATGATCATCTGCACGATCTACATGGCCTCATATAGAGCCACACCCACACTGGTCTGGTAACTATTATTGTAAGTAAATTCCACCAAAGGAAGATGATCATCCTAGTTTCCACCAAAATCCAGTATGTAACAACGTAGCATGTCCTTAAGAATCTGAATGGTCCTTTCAGATTGGTCATCTGTCTCAGAATGGTAAGCTATACTGATATCCAACTGTGTATCAAACACTTTCTGCAAGGCTTTCCAAAACTTTAAAGTAAACTTTGGGTCTTTATCAGAAGCTATGCTTGAAGACACACCATGCAGGTGTATGATGTTCTCCACATATAGTTTATTGAGCTTAGTAAGTGAGTAGTCAATCCAGATCAATATAAAGTGAGCACTCTTCATTAACTGATCGACTATCACCCAAATTGTGTCATTCTTCCTCAAAGTCTTCGACAAACTGGTCATGAAGTCCATCGTGATCTTGTCCCACTTTTACTCCAAAATAGGTAACGGTTACAGTAACCCAGCTGGCTGGTGCTCAGCCTTGACTTGCTGACAAGTCAAACACTTCGGATGGAATTGCTCAAAATATGTGGGCAGAAAATCAAATAAACTAGATTAGTATTTAGATTTTTATTTTTCTTAACTACTGTAGTTAGATACTTTTTCCATCAAATAAATGAACTTATGAAAATATCAATAACTTCTATTGAATTTAGACTCAGTGACGTTTATATACGATTAGGCATGCATGAAAACAAACAAGATTAGACAAAAATTGTTTACTTTAATTTGGCAAACACAATTATGGAGCAACGTCCAATAGACAATGAGGTGGGTAGGATACAAGTAAACATTATTGAATTGCTAATTATGTCAGGCCAAACATGGACTTGGCACAACATATAGTTAGAACTATTCTGAAGTATATATATTCTAGTTCTAATACTGAAACTTGACATATATATATACACACGTAATTAGAAGTTTATGCATGCGAACATTCACGAAGCCAGTAAGTGGACTAAGCCCCACTGAGATTTTGAAACTATATATATCTATACACACATATATATATATATATATATCTTAACAGAAAAAAATCCCTCAAAGGAAATTTGTAATTAAGCCCTCGCTCAAAACGTTATTAATCCTATAAATATAACTAACTTGCACAGAATGTTTAAGTTCTAATCTAGTTCTAATCTTTTAGGTGTTTGTATTTTTTTTTTTAAGTTGAATTTAGTGAAGTTAAATATAAAACAAACGGAAAAAACACAAATTTTGATACGCCATCATCATCGCAAGGTTTTTTTTTTGAGGAGTCATCGCGAGACTTAAATTTAGCCCAATATTAAAATCTTGAATTCATTACTTCAAAAAAAAAAAATTTCTGGCTCCGTTCCTCACTGCATACGAACTCTCTTTCTTTTTCTCGTGTAATTTGACTTGGTCTTTCAAACAGACAAAAGAGCACGATGTTATTGGCTACTATATTAATATTGTGGACAATGAATTTCTTGTTATGATATTTTTTGCTTGAAAGTTATATATTAAAAGGGCAATCAAGGTTATCAGAACAATCAACTTTTAGTTTGAAAAAATCTTGTGAAAACGCTGATAACATTCTCCAACACGAAAAAGTAATCTATGTGACTTTGTTTTATAAAATTATATATTATTAGTATACCTTGACTTTTTTACCAATTTTCAACGACATATTGGACCCATTCATCAAAGCTTTCTCAAATAATTAACATAATATATATATATACCTGCTCCCTCTTACGAATTCAGTTTATATTATGGCTACTTTAGTTGATATAGTCCTTCCCCCACAGGTGACAATTAATGTAAGTATTAGACTGTTTCAACGCGCATACATGCATGAACAAGAATCAAATGTAGAGAATGAGTGGCTACCCTTTACACCCAATTCTTCATAATAGAAAAATTCAAGAGGGAATATGAAATAATAGAAGAAGTTGCACCTTAATTGGAAACTTTCATATGTTAATAAACAATCATTTAACTGGCTCAAAGGATACCTATATATATACTTGCACTGCGATCTTCCTTCAATACTCAATCGATCACAGCAATCCTTTAATTGATAAGCCATTCTTTTCTGAAAGCTAACTCCAAAAGTTTTAGTTAAGGTAAGGATTTATTAATTTCTAGAAAATGGCCAAGTTTTGGCCACATTTCGCCCATGCTCTGGTAATATTGTGCTTGATAGCCACCAATGTGGCTGCAAGTGACTATGAGCCCTACTCTTACGCATCTTCGCCTCCACCACCATCCCCGCGGTGGCTTCCTCCGTATCTATATAAGTCTCCACCACCGGCCCAGCCCAAGTACTACTACAAGTCCCCGCCACCTCCACCACCCAATTCACCTCCTCCTCCTTATGTTTACAAATCACCACCACCTCCTTCTCCGTTGCCACCACCACCATATGTGTACAAGTCCCCACCACCACCATCTCCATCACCACCACCTCCTTATGTCTACAAGTCCCCACCACCACCATCACCATCACCACCACCTCCTTAT
>JXTC01000981.1:0-15503 GCA_002914845.1 Trema orientale | reverse complement strand
CCTCCACCGCCATCACCTTCACCACCTCCTCCTTATGTCTACAAGTCTCCTCCGCCACCTTCACCATCACCACCACCTCCTTATGTTTATAAGTCTCCTGCACCACCATCGCCATCACCACCACCCCCGTACATCTACAAATCTCCACCGCCACCATCGCCGCCTCCTCCATATGTCTACGAATCGCCGCCTCCCCCTTCTCCATCTCCTCCTCCACCATACATCTACAAGTCTCCTCCACCTCCTTCTCCATCGCCGCCACCTCCATACATTTATGTATCACCACCGCCACCCTCACCATTTCCTTATTCTCGTTACTACTACAGATCTCCTCCGCCACCCATTGGTTACTAATTAGCGTGTAAGATTAATTAATTTCTTTCTTACTAAATTTCCTGCTTGCTACTGTATTTTGTACTACTTAGCAAGAAACTATATGTTGCTTTTGTTTCTCTCTTTTATTTAGTTTTGTTTATTGTTTTCTATTAATTGCAGGTTACACATGCATGCTGGTTATTAAGATATATGTACATCATTTCTGAACAACAGAGTCCTGTCTTGGCTAATTGGAGTTTCAGAGTAGTGGAGAAACCTGTTTAAGAATAAATCAACAGTTGCGCAGAGGCTTTGCTTCAATTCAGTGACATATATTTATAAATGTAGTTAATTTTTTCATCGTGATTTGATTTATTACATGATTTATATGTGTTGACCTTTATTCTTGATGTCCATTATAAAGGCCTTATAATTGTATTCTGGGTCCAATTAAATTAAATTTAATTTCGTTTTCCTACAAAATAATAATAATTTTGTAATTTGTGTATTGTTAATAAATTGAAGATTACGTACAAGGATTGTCTCTCCTTAAATTCTCCAACATTTTTCACTGTATATGTTAATTGTTATCAATTAATAGTTAAATAATTGTCTTGAAATCAATTATTAAATACCTCCTAACCGACGGACAGAGATCACCCGTCTCATAAGGCTGTTCTATTTCATACCTAATGCACTTCAAAAACTAAAATATATAACTCAACTATGAGAAATCCTCAACTTTACAGATTTTTACTCTTCTTGAAGGAACGTTACTTTAGCAGTCGGATCTTGTGCCCATAAATCCTTTCCATTTCCATTTCTCTATTCCACGTATAAGAGCATGAGACGACAATAATTTTATTTATTTATTATTATTAGTATTAGTATTTTGCTTCACAATCTTCAATCTCACGTCCTTTCTAAGGAAGGAACCTTTGTTTAATCATTTAATACTCTTTAAAAAATAAATAATAGCTCATTACGTATGAGTCACGTGATATAAATTATAATAAGGGAATAACCAGCATGGGCGAGCCACATGGGGCCAGAGCCACACCTAAATTTTATTTTTCTTATTATAAATAGTATGTAATTTTTTTTTTAAAATTAGTTTTTATCTCCTTTAAAATTTAGACTTTGTCCCCATTTAAACTTGAGAACTTTAGGTATATCCTTCAAATTTTGAGTTAAATCTTCCTATAATTGAAAAACATTTGACATTTGTCCAACTTTCAATTAAATTCCTAACTCTGTCCCTGATAATAACCTTTTTTCAAAAAAAAAAAAAAAAAAAAAAAAATAACAATAGACACTTTTTATCAATATCAAATAAAGCATTCTAATTATGTTATTTTATCGAATCTCACAATATTTATACATATGGTCAAAATAGGAGTTTAAAATTATTNAATGCCAAATATTTTAAATAATTCACTTTCTTTTTTTTTTTAGGATAAAATAACTTGTCCGTTTCCCATAAAAATAGATTGTTTTATATATTTTTTTAAAAAATATGTATTATTTTAGTTATTACTTTTAATTTAGTTTTAAATGAATTCCTAATTCATAATTTCGTCCAAAGTCTCAATTCCTTGTGAGACTAAAATTGAATGAAGCCATGGGTAGATTTGTATAGGACTCCCCTTAAACTTGTGGAACATTCATGTTTTTTAAAGTTAAAATTATTAGAAGGAAGTGGTTTAGAATTTTGACTTATTAGCTTTTGTATTTGTCTTGCACTTTATCCCACATCGCTTGTGTATAGTTATTTGGGTTTTACAGTTGGTTATAAATAAAGTCTAATATAATTGGTTTTAATTAGGCGGTTTTAATCAGGCTATATTTACAAACCGCAATGGATCTGAAATGGCCTGCTTTAAAAATTGGATGAAATATTTTATCCTATGATCATAGGTCATTTCAATGAGTCCTTTAATCATGGGTCAATGAGAGAATAGAAGGAGCTTGACAATGAATATCCAAGAGATTTATTCGCATGAATCTGCAAACGATACAAAAAAATCATAATGCGTAAGGAAGAGATTTATTCGCATGAATCTGCAAATGATACAAACAAGTCACAGTACATAAGGAAGTGATTTAAAGCATGTTGGTATCTGCAAATTGTACAAACAAGTCATCGTAGAATAAATGTCATATTGGATACATAAGTTTGTAGAAGGAAGGCTTATAATTTTTTGTTATCCATAATTATTATATTATATACGGGACAAGTGGTTGAGGTCTCTTTAGATGTGTATTTACCTTCCATATTTGGCGGATTAGCTAAGTGAAGTAAAATTTTTACAATTGCTTTACTAATTTCGGAAGTTAATATATTTGATAATGTTTAAATTGATCAGAAAATATGAAGTTTTGCATTATAATTTTTCAAATATCAAATTTCCTTTCATAATCTTATTATGTTTTCTTTATTATTTTTCAAATATCTCATCATCTAAAAAATGTCAATCCAAGCCTCAAATCGGGCTGCATCTACCCTTGTTTAATTATTCAATACTTCTTAAAAATTGACATATTATTATATATAAGTAATATATATATAATAACAAGGGAATAATAAGTTTTTTCTTTTTGCATAAAAAAAGTTCATTATTTGTTTTCTTTTAAATAAAAAAACAGGCATACACATTTTTATTTATATCAAATAAAGCATTCTATTTATGTTATTTATCAAATCTCAGCGGGATCTATATATATGATCAATGCTATTAGAAAGAAGTCGGAAAAGTTATTGATATAAGACTAGGATTATATTGTACCAGCAGAAGCACAAATACCAAACTTGTTAGACAAACATCAAATTATAGGGATTTATGACAATATATAAATAACAAAAAATCACAAGTGACACAAAGATTTATCGTAGTTCAGCTATAAAATATAGCCTACGTCTACGTTAGAGACGGCGAAGAATTCCATTATAACCAAAGGAGATTATAAAAATCTGAAAAAAAATTTCTCACACTCGAATCTCAAGTACACCCAAATCTCTCTTTCACAAAAGCATCCAAGACCGTAAAGAAAATACTTTGCTAACAATCTTGATGCCAATATCAAAAAAAAATCACAAATAAATAAACTATAAAGAAATCTAAACCTCAAAAGTTTGTTTGTACTAAATTTCTACAAACTAAGAGAGAAATAATTATATCAAGAGATACCTAATACGGTTATCAAAAATCTTCTTTACACGGCTGGCTGCACACTCTCAAAAAATGCACTCTTGCACTCTTATGGTTACTGTTTTATATGGCTGCACCTTTTCTTCATGCTAAGCATATATATATGCTTCATTGTTTTAATCAAGTGACTAGAAAAAGAGGACAATAAGTGTGATCAATTTTCGGGCCTTAACAACTTAAAGAAAAGGAAACTTCCCATAAAAGATTTGGGCTTGGGCCCAAAATACTAAATGGCTTAATTTAAGCCAATAATCTCTATCTTGGCGTAAAATTAAGCCAAGTTCAAAATACTGGAACTCCTTCGCCATCTCTTCCAAAATCCCGAAAGGCTATTCACAATCTGCAATATTAAATAAGTCCAAGCAGTGCTTGAACTTCCAAATGGCACCTGACTTGGTTACTATATTTGTCGCAACCAATACAAAAGAAACTAATTCTGTTAAACCAATGAGGCAAACCTCTCTCTTTACTAATAACAGACAAAGTAGTAGAACTAAAAGTTTTGACAGAAGTTTCAACTAGAAGCTCCACCTGCTTATAAACATTAGGATCTTTATCTGCACAAACTAACTCTCCTATATCAAATAGGATGGCCAACTCATCAAATTCAAGAGTTCTGCTAAGTAATGAATTTGGTGACAATGGCTCAACAAACCACAACCAAAAGTTGTTCACCTCAAACTCAAATCCATGGAAGATTGTTATTAATCGCTCAAGTTTACCATCATTCACAATAGCCTAAGCAGGACAATCAAATAATTTCAAATCAAAGATGGCAAGTCATGGCCTTGAATTTTAATGGGGAGGTAATCAGAAGAAAAACCCCACGTGAGTTTCTGGACTCGATCTGTATAATCAGTGTGCTAGATTGTGAGACTGCTGATGATAATGCTTGGTTTATTTGAATAAATTACGTCAACAATCTATGTCTAATGGTGATCACAAAACTCTAAAAATTTTATTTTTAAATTATTTTTATAAATTTTTCAAAAACAACTTTTGAATTTCCAATTGTGAAATTCTCTTTCTGCCATTGGCTCGGAGTTTGGACTGTGACATGGCAGACTTACTAAGTCATACCTCAAATAGAGTCTTCAAACAAAATACTCGTGATAGAGATCTTCTTATCAAATAACAGGCATATCCAGAAGCTTGAATCCAAAAGCCTTTTGGCAGACAAACAATAGAAAGCAAACATCAAGCTTTCTCCGAAAGAGTCATATTCAAATATTCTGCAATCAAAAATCGTTGTGGTCTCCTCCAAATAGTGCAGTATCTCATTATCTCTTTCTTCTTGCAGAACTGACTCTCACAAAATTTTATACCATAGTCATCTTCAGTTATCAGAAAATAACAAGAACCACCCATAGACAAATTAAGATGATGACCCAAAAATTCTGAATGGATACAATCTATTTTGCCCTTAATCCTACAAACGGCAGAACCAAATTTGAACATATATCGTGTCCCATAAACACAATAATTATGAAAGTCAAACTCTCCAATTTTCTAACCATCCAACAAATGTATAATATTAAAATCTGGAACAAAATAAAATGAGGCCATAGTAGAACCAATAACTATACTACTCTGAAGAAAATAAAGGCTATTATGCAATTTTTCCTTAATCACCATGTGAGCATCCTTACTAACACTTAAAACTCTACCTTCAGCTGAATACTTATAACCTTGTGAGTTGAGCGTTCCCAAAGATATAAGACTTTTTCTCAATTTTGGAGAATGTCTAATATCGGTCAAAGTTCTAACAACACCATCATACATCTTAATTCGAACAGTACCTGCACCAATAACTTTGCAGGATATATTATTCTCCAAAAAGACGAAATCCGTATCAACAGATTAATAGTCAATAAACCAATCTCTAATAGGACACATATGATGGGAACAACCCGAATCAAGAATCCAAGAATTACCTAAGTAGTCACAGAAGACATATAGAACATAATCACCGTTATTAGAACCATCCTCAGCAAAACTAGCATGATTATCTGTAGTAAAAGATTTTTCACCACTCTTCTTATTTCCTTTAATCTTTAGACATTCAAATTTTCAGTACCCTGGTTGATGATAATAATTGCAATTCCCTTCCTATTCTTGAACTTTTCTCTACTTCTATTTTTGCCTTTTTCCTTTTCTCTATCTCTACTAACTAATGCACTTGATTGATTTTCGTTTGAACTTTCAGACTCTTTTTTCTTCAATTCCTTAGAATTCAAAGATGCTTTAACATCTTCCATACTAATAGTGTCTCTCCCATATAATATAGTATCAACAAAGTGCTCATATGAACGAGAAAAAGAATATAACAAAATTAAGGCCTGATCTTCATCATCAATTTTCAGATCAATATTTTTCAGATCCAGAATAATTCTATTTAATTCATTAAAATGACTCTTAATAGGTATACCTTCAGACATACAAAGAGTGTACAAATGCTGCTTGAAATATAACCGATTGGTGAGGGACTTAGTCATATACAGACTTTCAATCTTAAGTCACAACCCAGAAATAGTAGTCTCGTCAGCAACTTCACGTACTACCTCATCTGACAAAGACAACTGAATAGTACTATGTGCCCATTCTAAGCGATCATGCTTCTCTTCATCTGACAAATTTGCTGATAAAGCTTCCTGTCATTTAGTGCCTTAAGTAAACCTTGCTAAACTAAAAGAGCTCGCATCTTAACATGCCAAAGACTAAAGTCATTCTTCCTGTCAAATTTTGTAACATCATATCTTATCGTCATCGACATCGCAGAAGCCAAAAATCCAAAATAATATGACAAATAACAAACCCAAAATCAAATCAAAGAACCTAAAGTACTCTGATACTACTTATTGTGCTAGTAGAAGTACAAATACTAAACTTGTTAGACAAACATCAAATTATAGAGATTTATGATAAAATATAAATAACAGAAAATCATAAGTGATACAAGAATTTATCGTGGTTCGACTATAAAATATAACCTACGTCCATATTAGAGACGGCGAAGAATTCCACTATAACTAAAGAAGATTACAAAATTCTGACAAAAATTTCCTCATACCCAAATCCTAAATATACCCAAATCTCTCTCTCACAAAAGTATCCAAGACTGCAAAGAAAATACTTTGCTAACAATCTTGATGCCAGTATCAAAAAGAAATCACAAATAAACAAGCTACAAAGAAACCTAAACCCGAAAGTTTATTTGTACTAAATTCCTACAAACTAAAAGAGAAATAATTGTATATACAGATACCTAATACGGCTATCAAAAATCTTCTCTACATGGCTGGCTGCACACTCTCAAAAGATGCACTCTTGCACTCTTAATGTTGTTGCTTTATATGGCTGCACCTTTTTTTCACACTAAGCATATATACATGCTTCATTGTTTTAATCAACCGACTAAAAAAAAAAAAAAGGACAATAAGTGTGATCAATTTTTGGGCCTCAACAATTTAAAGAAAAGAAAACTTCCCATAAAAGATTTGGGCTTGTGCCCAAAAAACTAAACGGCTTAATTTAAGCCATAATTCTAACAGATTAGTAAGACTAGGGTTAGCTCTTTAAAAAAATATATAGATTACAACTAACTCTAAGTCTAAATATGCAAAAATAACTAATTAAAATGTGTATAATATTTTTCTTATTATTAGTCTCTATTTGATTAATGAATTATTTCTTTGTAAACATTAAATCAATATTAAAGTAATTTGTTTTTTGAAGGAAAGATTGGAAATTTTTTATTGAATAATATGATTAATTAGCTGCATGAGCTGCTATACAAGCCAGAATTTTCTCAAAAGAAATAACATCAACACTAAATGAAAAGTATAACTAATGTAATGCATCATGAGATGGAGTTATTCAAGCGCTACGAAGATGATATTTCTGGTAGACCGTCTGTAGTTTCCAGTCTACTGTCTCTAACAATCGGTTGGCCGATTTTTCGTCCAAAAAAGTGAATTAATCTCTGTCAGAATTAGTAAATAGGATCGATCTACCGCCCATTTTCAGTATACAGAACCGATCTACCTCCCAGTCTACCAATTTGCGATTTCAGCATTTTTTTTACTACTTGTTTTTGCGTTTTTTCCTTTATTTTGTTACCAAATTCCGAATATTTTAATATTTTTATTAGGGTTTCGTGTTTTGTCTAATTTTTCTATATATCGTAAGCCTTAGGGCCTTTTACTATCAATTTTGAGTTCATTAATAAAATTTCAGAGAGAGAATATCCATTTTCTTCCCAAATTTCTGGTATTCTGTGAAAATTAACGGTTGTTTGAAGCTTATTTTCGGGCATTTATGAGTGAATCAACAGGTTATCCTAAATTTTCCGAAAAAATTTTCTCATTAGACGCTTTTGCTACATCAATAATTTGATAAGTGTGTGAGCAACTTTATTCCTATCTCTTGGCAAGTGCATATATAGTTGCAATAACCACGACCACCACTTCTCAAAAGAAATTTCGTATCCTCTGCTATGAGATCATTTTTGGAGAGACCACTAGTATTGTTGATAGCTTGAATGGCATTGACGCAATCGCTTTCCACAATACCAATTGAGAGGTCTTGATGACGGGCAAAAAGTATCCCCTCCCGGATTTGCTATAAGCTGGCTCAGCTGTTAGAGGCCCGATAAGTGACCAGGGAATTGCTTGATCATAGCCCGAATAACTTGTCCTTGACAGCCCCAAGACCAATATAGTTTTTGCTCGTCAACATTCAGTTTCAGCAATATTCCATGTTGATCAGGCCGTTGCCAACACTTTCGATCTCTGGACAAGAATGAGGGACTATATATCTGCTTATATAATTAGCTTGCTGGAACTCGAATAGGAAACGACCTGAAACATCCAAAATCTCAACAGCACTGCTGCATCTATTCCCATGTTCAAAATTATTATTACGCTCGCTCGCGCCATATAAAAACCAGTCAGTCAGTCACGTCACACTCACACAGAAAGCTTCAAAATCATCTTTCCCTTAGCTAGTAGCTAGCTTAGAGAAAACAAACATTTATAAGAGGTCACCAATTAATGGGGCGTTTGGAAGCATTCTTATGAGGCATTCCCACCACAAAACCTCCCAACTTCTGCAAATTAATGAATAAAGCGTGCCAAGACATCTTCATTTGTCATCCCCACATCTATCACAAATTCGAGAACAACAGACTCCGAGGGACAATATTATGGAACAGGCGCCATGCCATATAAACAATATATTTAACCTTAGCTGGGATATTTAGTCTCCAGTTCACAAACCATTCCACCAGCTAGTATTTGTAGCTCACTGATTTTAAAAGGTAAAGACTCTTTCAACCCCAAAAAAAAAAAAAGGAAAAAAAAAAATTTATAATAATGATCTCATTTTTATGTTTCTTTTAGTCATTGTAAAGACGTTACTAAAATTTAATAATAATTAAAAACAATGTTAAAAAATTGGTATTAGAATTAGAAAGTATGAATTTATCCAAATTTTAAACCTAAACGACAATTTTAAAGCTAATCTAATGTTGAAGTACTTTTATATGCTTCTTTCTTTTGAAATGGTCTTGCATATACTTGAAACCAAAAATAAATAAATAAATAAATAAATAAAAATAAAGAAAAAGGTCTTTACATTTAAAATTATATGTATGTGACGTCAAATAATTCCAAGAATTTAGACATATCTCTTATTAATATGTGTATTGATTACAGTGCTTAAATATAAAACTAGTATAGGTATCTCTTTTCAAGACCAATTTTATTGGATGAATAATGAATTGTTTTGCATAGTCGTCGCTTTGCTTGTATATTGACTGTCTGACACATCATATTAATGAGTAATCCTATTATACCAAGTAGAGATCTCATTTTCCCCTCAAAAATAAAAATAAATAAAAGAAAGAAAGATATCTCAATTCTTATACTAGTTTTTTTTTTTTTTGGAAAAAAATTCTAATACTGGTTTTACAACATGCGAGCTCTCCTTTAATTAATCAACTAAAAATTACTCGTCACATCAATTTAGTAAAGAACCAACCACACTGGGTTCCTTTCAAAAATTAATAAAGAGCTTGCATTTGCAAATCCATATCTATATAATTAGTCTTTTTGATTTGATAATGCGCAAATTTTACAAATCAATTATGCCGAAACTGGTCAAAAAATATTAAATCAATTATAGACAGATGCGAAAAAAGAAGAGATCCAAAGCTCTAGCATGACCCGTAATACTAACCTTCCTGATCTTTTTTTTTTTTTTTTTGTTCTCCCTTCTTCCCCCTTGAAACTTACCTTCCTGATCCTGACTCTTAAAAATAACTCAAATTGCAATGGAAAAAAAAAATGAAAAGACCTAATTTGGCCTCATAATTGGTTAAAAAGCCATAAGCAAAGTCATTACTTTCATATAATTCTATAACAAACAGTAGACATCAAGAGACCAATTCAAACCTACGGATACTTGGAACACAGGTTAAGGAACCCCATATATTACAATTCCATGTAATCAAAATTTGAGCCACTTTTTCTATGTGATTGGGGAATTTGGAGATCTGCATCTCCCATATACCGTCAAATATGGCCAAGAACTTGGAATATCACAAGAGACCGAGAAAGCTATAGGTATTTTTACCAGCAGAACTTGGTTTTACATGTGGAACCAATGCAACATGGGATTCTTTTATGTGCAACTCTGCTGCCCCTCCACAGCAGAACTGGTTTTCAGGGATGGCTGTGGTGAGGTGTCATTTGGGTTGTTGATGCTTTTACCAGTAGGCGGCATACACCTCTTCAAGAAAAAAGCAGCAATACTTGTGGTCCGCCCGGAACTCTTTGCTTCTAATGATTAAATAATACACACTGTTAGCGAAAAGAATAATATTAATCATTCATTTGGTAGGGCCATTCATTGAAAAAGAAAGGATGACACGCACCTGGGGATGTTGACAAGCCAAGCTTGTTCAAGACTTCTCTCTTCACCTGCACCATAAGATGAAAACAAATTCTTCATACAAAAACAATTGCACAAAGAAAAGATTGAGCCAATGTGGCATGGTTATCATTTCTAGTTTCAACACCACACGGAGCAAGTCAATGAAATACAAGTTAACAGAGGGATCCCCGGTATCGAAAATGTGTGAGGGCTCTTTCATTAACTGTTTGACAACTGTGTTACTCCCACTCCCTCTTTTCATTAGAAGGCTTTAACAATCAGTAGATGTTTAGTGTTTTTGAGCGCTATAATTTGACATAACATCTTAAGCGACTACTGGCTCAAAACAATGAAGTCAAACCTAAAAGAGGCAGAACGAAAACCACTGAAACCAACCAAATCACCCAAAGAAGTTTGAAAATCATTTGCACAAATTATATTAGGCTGATAGTTAAACGAAAAAAATTATAATATGCAGATTACTTTCATGTTGTATCTTTACCATTCAACGGACAATGTTTCTGTTAGGGCATTTCAACCACAATCTGGGGTTCATCGTGCAAGAAAATATCATTTTATGAACCAACCCTAATTGCCTCATGAAATGGGTTAAACATTCAAACAGAGTTTAATAGTAAGTCCTCTGACTGCCAACTGCCAACATGTCAATCTAATCTTATTGCTAATCTTTGCAGAGGTAAAATAACCAGGTATGGATTAACAACCCATTATAGGAATAACAGAACTGACGGAATCAAGTCACTAACCCGCCAGTGATTATCCACAAAATCCGATATCTCACGCACTTTATTCCTTAACTGAGACTTCGAGTAAGCAGGGAACTTCTGTTGCAAAACCTCCACTAACTTATGCATACCCTGTGAGCACGACTGGATTGTAGAAACCTGAAAATTATCAAAATTACTCAGCAACAGATTGGGGGGAAAAAGAAGTTTACAACATCATGAGTCTCTACAATAGTTCATACTATCAGTAACTTGAAAAGATTATTTACAATGCCAATGAAGGAAAATTCCAAAAACTCATAAAGAGGTTTCTAATCCAACCGAAAAAAAAAAAAAAAAACCTTGAAACTTACTAATGTACGTAAATCCGAGTCTGGTATCTCAATCACAGTTGAATCTGGAGTGGTTCTTCCCTTCCCACTTGATGGGCAAGCTTCTTGATCGTCGTCTTCCACACGATCAAGTGAAATATCTACTGGTGAGCCAGCAGGGAATATACGCATGCTAAGGGCTTGCAAGCACATCTTTTCCAGCCTAGGAGTACCAGTAAGATCTTCAGCAATTAACAAAGAGGTCTTCTCATGCATCAAGTTTGAGATAATCAAAGGTTGATTTTTCCGGAGAGCATGCTCTGTCAAATTGTTCAAATACTTTTGCTGACGAAGCAAAGCACAGAATTCCTCACTTTCTACACCAGCTGAGCTTTTGGCCTCCTCAACTGTGTCATCAGTTTCCATCTTGTCAACTTGTACTCCCTGAGTGCATCACACGAGCTTCGTAAGTAAATATTTAGCCACTTCAACATGGTGTAGGCTAAGATATTTATAAAAGTGACAGAATACTCCAGATGACTGAATTTTAATACATTTGAACAAAGGGTCTATATTAGTAACATTGGATCACAATCAGATGAACTAGAATGCAATGAACTTAATGATTAATTACATTCATTAAAAAAGGGTTTCTCGGTTCAATTCAACCATAACTTTTAAAGAGCACAAATCCCTTCTTTTCGTACAGCTATAACCAGAAAATCTCAGTCATATAACAATAAAATCATAACAGTCGAGAACCTTCCGATGGTATAATACGGAAAAGGCAGCACTAAAATCGTAATCAATATGCATACAACATCAGCAAAAGGAACACAAATAATTTAGCTGGGCATTATTTATATTTTTTGTGATACTGGTCCTCCCGCTAAATCCTACAATTTTTGAGAGGTAGGAAACACTAACAAAACCTTATAATCTTTGGGAGCTAGGAAACTCGAGTATATTGCTATGTAAGTTCCCATAAGGAATCAAACCCCAGACCTCTTGGGAGCATAACATGGGTCCAACCACTCAACCTACCCCATGAGCAATTTAGATCAGTTGGGCATGTAATTTAAGCAAGTTAAGGTAGAAGACTGTTTATTACATGGCACCATGGAAAATATCAGGATGTAACTGTTTAGCCAACATATAAAACAATCACCTAGAAAACTACAACCATGTACTCCTCACGAATTGATCATCCAAATTTCTCACCTCATTTTCTGAAAGATATCCATCAGGTACAAAAAAGCCATCTTCACTTTCATCACCATCCTCAGTTTTTGAACATCCCTCTAAACTTTCATCTTCATCTTCTTTATCACAATCCGAGAGGCTTTCACCAGGATCCTCCTGAAAAAGAAGACATAAACATTAGAGATCTTTGCTTTGTGTCAACTAACCTGCACATATTGTAAAGAAAGAATACAACAATATAGTTATAAGACAAACCATACCTCTTCCCACTCCTCATCACTATCGATATCATAATCCAAGTCTGGGTCCTTCCTAAGAGGGTGGCGTGGTCCCACAACATGACTGGAAGTACAGATTAAAAAAGATGGTTAAGTTAAAGAACCTCTTATTGCAGAGTGGAGACATTATATAATTTCTCATCTGATCTAGATCAAACCTTAAAGAACTCAAAATCATGGACAATAAAGCCTACCTTTTCTTCGGCCATATACCATAAAATGCAGGTCTGTGGCTCTTGTCAAATTGCAACAACTGCTTCCTCCGAATGAACTTCTTGACATCAAGAAGAGAACAACTTGCGTTGGGCTGACATGATCTATCATCATAAACACATTCTCCACCTCCATTTTCAAGCTTCTCTTCATCCAACTCATCTATCACCACAACAGGAGGTCGAGTTGCAGTGAGCTTAAGTTCTTTAAATAGTTCCGCCTTAGGCTTCTTACGCATGCCCCAGTTTTGGTTTCTATTTGAACGAATAGAATGACCTAAGCGGCGCCAAGAAGAAAAGTGTAACCTGCAAAGTATGATCAGCCTTTATCATCTGAAATTGAAAAACAGAAGAGTTCCGAGTAAAAAAGAAGAAAGCCTACTTGCAGATATCTGCAGCATTAACATCTTCATTTGATGAAAGAGTACAATCCATCGACCGAGTAACTGCCCCAGGCATTTTTTCTCTCCTTTCACTCAATGAAACAGTAGTAGTTGTTTTAGCTAAAGATTGTTCAGTTTGCAATGGACTAGTTTTGCTTTTCTTAAGAAACCGCTCCATAATCGAAGCTTGCTTCTGTACAGATCGTTGCTTTCTCAGTTCAGCTTCTTCCTTCTCTCTACGTCGCTGATCTTTCTCTGCTTCCTCTTGCTGCTTCCTCAACTGTTTCTTTATCTCCAACTCTTCCCTCTCACGGCGTTTTTCATCCCTTTCTGCCTCTTCCTGCAACCGCTTTTGCTCCCTTTCCTACAGATTATATCAAGAAACCTAATCATAAAAGGTTGTTCACAAATAATGGTAAAACTTCAACAACTTCCATTTATATAAATTCCAGGGAAAAAGTGAATGAATTAAATTCAACTGAAAAAGCTAATATACTATGGCTTCACTTAGAGGGCCCAAACAACCAAGCAAAACCCCTTAATAGACTAACAGATTGAAAAAGCTGCACTTACACTCTGCAATTTTTCTTTCAGAACCTCTCTTTCCAATCTTTTTTTCTCTTTTTCAGCCTCTCGTTTGTCTCTCTCCAGTTGTTTGATGAGCAATTTCTCTTCTCTTTTAGCTTCCTTATCAGCCCTATTAATATTTTTAAAATAAAGAGAAAATCAACAGAAGAAAAAAGAAAAAATAAACAATAAACACCACAGCTTACAAGTGAGAGTGACTAAAGATACATACAGGTCTGCACCACTGTTTTGCATCAGCCTGTTAACTAACTGACGAATATCCGCCTCTTTACGCACCTTTCCAAGCTTGTCTGAAGCTTTTATGAGGTCATTGTAATTCTCATCTTTCTCTGACTTCTGTAATGCCATTATCATTTCTGAAGGCCAAAGGAAAAAGGGGGGAAAAAGAAAACAGTTCAGGTACAAAAGACTGGATGAACTAATGGTGACTTCTGTAATTGAAAGGTGCACAACCAATCAAGAAATCAGACTGCTTCATTCATTTTTTCCAGCTAAACCATCTAACGAACTCGTTGTATAACAAGAATCAGAAGCATCCCTGAAGCAAAAGAAACCTACCAGAAACAGCAGTTATTCTCTCATGGATCCGTTTTCGACAAGTGCGCCTGATGTTCAATACTCTACGCACAGATTGCGGCATCAGCTTTAAATCCCTTGTCTATGCAACCAGTGGCCAAACAGATTAATTACTCAATTGAAAAAAAAAAATGATAAAAGACGAGGTTTAGCATGCAAAGTCAAAAATAGAATCTTGCACCAACAAAGATTTTATCGACGAACACTTTACTATCCAAACATCCAATAAAGGCAATAGATTAAATAAAATAGACAAAAAATGACAGCTCGGTAGAAAATGAAAAGGATGTGGTGTGGACATAATAACATTAAAAAGCACAAAAATTAGATTTAAACAAAATGAAAAAAAGTAATAAAAGAGAATAACTATATCTTGTAAAAAAATAAATAAATGGGGAAAATAAACTCAAAAAATCTCACATAATCAAAACAAACAATTAAAGCCTTCAACTTATGTATAAATGCATTGCTATGGATCTCTATTAAATTTCCCCCGGAAAATATTTCAGAATTGGCACATAAAAAAGTGAAAACAATAGTAAATACTAAATTATACATAATGAATTGTATACAATAAAGACTTGGATCCAAACAAGAATGTAACACAATAACTAGAAAAATGTATACAATAAAGACTTGGATCCAAACAAGAATGTAACACAATAACTAGAAAAATGAACACGTTAAAGAAATTGAATCTACCCAACTCGGATTTGAGCATACCCAGTTCAAACCCATACCATAATCCA
>JXTC01000978.1:7774-32184 GCA_002914845.1 Trema orientale | reverse complement strand
ATAATTGTATGTTGTACATTTTTGCTGGGTAAACTGGCAGCTGTGCTCGTGAACCAATTGTTATAATTAGTTCATGTTGTGGAGCAAATCTTTAGCATTAAAACATAAGAGGTAGAATATTGAGAGAAAAGGAAAAAAAAAATACATATATAAGGATTTTTTTTCCTTTTATATGTCATTTTAATTAGTGGAGTATTTAATATATATCCTCAATCTACTAGATAACCTTATCACTTGCCATGCACTTGAGACACTGTCATGACTCGAGAGGTTGAAGTAGAGGGTTTGTTAATTTGTTCACTCTGGAAAGCCCATCCTTGTACGCAACAAAATAGGGGTTTGTTAATTAGTTCACATTTGGCTAGAGGGTTTACTTGTTATATTATGCAATTATGTACCCGATTTTCCAAGCTTCAAAATCAAGGAAACCTCTTTAATAAACAAGGATTGAATGGGAAGAAATTAAGCGGAGGCCACCTCAAGCTGATCAGTCAGTTAAAGATATATACATGACCACCTAGCTAGCTAATTAATCACTTGTCCCTGTAAGCTTTTCTTGTAGCTGCACCCTATCATTATAAGCACTTAAATTTTCCATACTTTGACCAAATCAACGTGCATAAATCTATATCCAGCTACGACCTATATTTCTTTTGTTTGAAAGATACATCTATATATATATGGGTTTGGTTTAAATGGTTATAACAATATTTACGCATGGATGGTTACAATGATTTAAGCCGTTAGATCTAATATCCTACGGTAATGATTAGTTTGGTGGTTGGCCAACAAAATTTAATGCTATTTATTATCATCAAAAAAATTTAATGCTATCATTACTTTTTTTAGTATCCATTCATAGTCACAAAAAAATTATAACCATTGAGAAGTCCTCTATATATATATATATATATAGTCTCACCTTAGCCCTTGTAATATGACAAAATTTAAAAATGCTCCGGTTTTATTTTCAGTTTCAAAATACTCTTTCCGTTCCTATTTTTTGGATAGAAATTGACATATGGCATGAGATTATTATTTTTTTTTCCCAACACTTATACCCTTTATTTCGTAAGGCAAACTGAGATGAGCTACGTATATCGAAGACGAAAAGGAAAATCTAATAACCAAATTTATTTCAGAAACACCAAATAATATCAGGTGATAAGGTTATCTAGTAGATTGTAACCATTGAGAAGTCCTATATATATATATATAAACACTAATGAAATTTCTCTTCCTCATCTCTCCCTTCAGAAAGTGAGTTGCCTTTACACGAGGGAATGGTGATTCTGATCACTAAAGCAATTGTTGAGAGTTGAAGGGACCACAATAAATTTCTCTTTTAGTCAAATTTTATGAGAAATCAATCAAATAGTCGGAAAGCACAGCCCCTTCTGAAGAAGGGAGGGATGAGGAAAAGAGAGATTATTTAATTCTAATGTGTATTTGAATTAATTTTGGTTTTAGAAAACTTTCATGAGATTTGTAGCTTGTATCACTTTACCTTTGAATTAAAAGGTAATAGCACCAATGAAAAGGAAAACCTAAAACTATATATAACATATAAGGTATATTGCTCTACGGTTTCAATTGCATAATATTTTCTCAGAACATACCGAATCGCATAGTACGTTTGATGATTTTATGATCGATTTTCAAGTGAAAAACTCATGGACTGGTGCTGTGCAGTTTGGTCAGTTTCTGTGGTTAGGCGTTGTTTTGTCCTTTTTTTTTTTTCGAACACTCCTAGGAGAAACAACAGATGGAGTTTAGGAAACTTAACTATGGCATTACTTTTCCAGTTCTTGCCTACCAATAATCTCGACAAGAACACGAACCGTTCTTGAAATGATGAAAACTAGTGGCATGTCTCACAATAATTTCTCTGACCACAAGCTTGGAGATAAATTTAATGGCAGAGTGATAGTCATTAAAGACTCTGAGATTCTTCATGATCCTTAGAGTGGTGTTCTCTGGGGTACTTATCAGTCCAAATGCAATGGCTAGTTTCTCACTGTGATGTCTAAGAATCTGTTCTTTCACCTTTTCCTTCAAGGTCATTTAATACTGATTGTGTGTCTGGAATGAAGCCCAACAATTTTTTTTTTCCCCAATTAATCTCTTTCCGGATTTTCTCCGTCATCTTGTAGATAGCATCTTTCTGTGGGTGCATTCCATCTTCTATGCCGAATACATGGACCGTGTTCTGAATCTGAATCCGACTAAAACCTTGTTGTTCCTTCTTCACTCCCCTATCCTTCATTGACTTTCTAACTCTTGCAGCATCCTCCCATTTTCCATGGGCTGAATATAAATTAGCCAAAGCTGAGTAAGCCCCGTTATTTTCAGGGTCAATAAGGAGCAATCTTTCTGCTGCAACTTTAGCCAGATCAACATTCTTATGAACCTTACAAGACGATAAAAGCGAACTCCAAGCTACAACATCTGGTCAATTGGCATATCTTCCATGAAATGGAGTGCTTCTTGGAGCAATCCGGCACGACTAAACAGGTGAATCATGCATGCATAATGGCTGAGGGTTGGTTCGATTTTTGTGTACATTTCTCATCACATTATAGTAGCTCCTTCCTTGTTCTACCAATCCCACATGTGTACAAGCAAAGAGTACACCAACATAAGTTATATACTCAGGCTTAATACCGAGTCCAAGCATTGTCTCAAAAAGTTCAATGGCTTCTTCTCCTAGACCATATGTTGAGCTAAAGATATATCACAGTATCTCCGCTCCTGTTTATCAGATTAAATACTTTCTTCGCAGCATTGATTGATCCACCTTTGGAATACATGGTGATTAGAGAATTGCTCACAGAAACAGACAATACCTCCCCGGATCTCATGGCGCTTGCATGAATTTGTTTGCCTTGATCCAAAGATACCATAGTTGAACTTACACTTAAAATGGCTGCAAAAGTATAATTGTTTGGTTTGGGACCTTCTTTTATCATCAACCTGAAGAGCTCCAAAACATCATTGTTTAAACCATTCCGCACGTAACCCACAATCAGGGCTGTCCAAGCAACCACATCTCGGTCCCTCAATGAGTCAAATATCTGTCTGGCTGGTTTTATATCCCCAAGCTTAATATATCCATCCAATAGGGCTGTGAAGCAATGATATTGAGACTTGAGGTCGCAAATTGCTCTAAAGCCTTCTTCGCAATTTCAAGGGCACCACATTTGGCGTACATTGATATCAAAGCGTCTCACACAGCCACAGAAGTTTCAAACTCATTCCTTATTATTTGAGCATGAATTTTCTTCCTAAGTTCCAAACTTCTCGAGATTGGCGCAAGCCGACAAAATGCTCGCCAAGGTGAATTTGTCGGGCTTCAAGGAAGAATCTTTCAGCATATTTGAAGCAAGTGCTTCCAAATCAAATCCACGCTTATTGCGTCCTGCAATAATTACATTCCAAGAAGCTATATCTCGTTCGGTTATTTTCTCCAAAAGAGAAAGAGCAAGGTCAAAACGATTAGATTGCATATGTAAAGGAATCATAGAATTCCAACTTGAGATATTTTTCTATCTCATCTGATCAAAAACAACCATTGCAGTTGCTTGTTCCCCAGACTTTGCATACATACAGAAACATAATTACCGAGCCCATGTTTAACAACAAATGAATGATCCTTCCTACCAATATCCAAAGCTTCAATGGATGCACACGAGGTAAGAACATTAATAACTATGAATTCGGTTATCAGAACTTATCCAAAATCATATTTACAAACATCCTGATAGCTTTATCGAAACGACCCATTTGATTATAACCACCAATAATCGCAATCCAAGAAACCGAATCACGCTCGAGTATTTCATCAAAGATTATGAGAGCCACATCAAACCCACCGTATTTGTTTGTTGAGTAAAAATTTGGAAATCACGCGAGATAATTTCACTCATGCTAATTTTAAAATATAAAAGTTTATTAATTACAGTTCAACCCATTCAAGATTATAAAAATAATCTCTTAATTACAATTCTTTAGTTTGGTACAAAGTACTACTTTTTGATTCCAATTATAATGACATCAATTTAGTTATGTAACTTAGGAGAAATTTAGGTAATTTTAGATTGCGGCTATACTCAGCTGAATTAATTGAGTTCCTATATATCCCGTTGAGAGATCAAGTCNATCACAGTATCTCCGCTCCTGTTTATCAGATTAAATACTTTCTTCGCAGCATTGATTGATCCACCTTTGGAATACATGGTGATTAGAGAATTGCTCACAGAAACAGACAATACCTCCCCGGATCTCATGGCGCTTGCATGAATTTGTTTGCCTTGATCCAAAGATACCATAGTTGAACTTACACTTAAAATGGCTGCAAAAGTATAATTGTTTGGTTTGGGACCTTCTTTTATCATCAACCTGAAGAGCTCCAAAACATCATTGTTTAAACCATTCCGCACGTAACCCACAATCAGGGCTGTCCAAGCAACCACATCTCGGTCCCTCAATGAGTCAAATATCTGTCTGGCTGGTTTTATATCCCCAAGCTTAATATATCCATCCAATAGGGCTGTGAAGCAATGATATTGAGACTTGAGGTCGCAAATTGCTCTAAAGCCTTCTTCGCAATTTCAAGGGCACCACATTTGGCGTACATTGATATCAAAGCGTCTCACACAGCCACAGAAGTTTCAAACTCATTCCTTATTATTTGAGCATGAATTTTCTTCCTAAGTTCCAAACTTCTCGAGATTGGCGCAAGCCGACAAAATGCTCGCCAAGGTGAATTTGTCGGGTTTCAAGGAAAAATCTTTCAGCATATTTGAAGCAAGTGCTTCCAAATCAAATCCACGCTTATTGCATCCTGCAATAATTACATTCCAAGAAGCTATGGGGTTGTTTAGCATCATAACTAAAAAACAGTTTTTTGTTTTTAAAAACAGAAAATTGTTCTCTGAGAACAAGTAAACGTGTTTGGCATTATTCTCTAAGAACAGTTTTTAAAAACAGAGTTAAAGAAAACAGAAAATTCTAAGAACAATAAAACATTGTTTTCAAGGTGTTTTTTTAACCTTTTCTTTTTCTAAATTAAAATTAAAAATTCTTTCATATGATTTTCATATACACATTTTCTCGTAATTTTGTATCTCACCATTTTCTCTCATCACTTTCTCTCTCATAACTTTCTCTCTCCTCACTTTCTCTCATCACTTTCTCTCTCTTCATTCTCCCAATTCTTATTCTCTCTCACACTTTCTCTCTCCTCATTCTCTCTCATCATTTTCTCTTTCCTCATTTTATTCCATCACTTTCTTTCTCTTCATTTTCTATCTCTTTATTTTTTTTAATCACATTAATATCTCCTCATTCTCTATTGCTACATTATTTTCTATAATTTTTTTTATCTTTATTTTTTATCCTCATGCATTCTTATCACTTTTTCTCTCTTGTGTGTTTTCATTAGTTTTTTTTTTCTTGTATCTTTCTCAATACTTTTTATTTCCCTATTCTCTCTTATCACTTTCTCTCTTATTATTATCTTTCATTACCTTTTTTCTTGTGAGTTTCTCTCTCCTTATTCTCTTACTTGAATTTATCTTTAGTCAATCTTTCTTGACTTTCTATCTCCAAATATTTTTTTTATAATACAAATATGATTTTTTATATTTATATAATTTTTTTCCCTAAAAAATATTTCTAGAAAACATTTGCCAAACACTCATTTTTTTCTGAAAATATTATAAAACAGTTTTTATTCTCATTTCTGAAAACACAACTCTGAAAACAGAAAACAAAAAACAATGCCAAACAGACTTTAAATCTCGTTCGGTTATTTTCTCAAAAAGAGAAAGAGTAAGGTCAAAACGATTAGATTGCATATGTAAAGGAATCATAAAATTCCAACTTGAGATATCTTTCTATCTCATCTGATCAAAAACAACCATTGCAGTTGCTTGTTCCCCAGACTTTGCATACATACAGAAACATAATTACAGAGCCCATGTTTAACAACAAATGAATGATCCTTCCTGCTAATATCCAAAGCTTCAATGGATGCACACGAGGTAAGAACATTAATAACTATGAATTGGGTTATCAGAACTTATCCAAAATCATATTTACAAACATCTTGATAGCTTTATCGAAACGACCCATTTGATTATGACCACCAATCATCGCAATCCAAGAAACCGAATCACGCTCGAGTATTTCAGCAAAGATTATGAGAGCCACATCAAATCCACCGTATTTGTTTGTTGAGTAAAAATTTGGAAATCACACGAGATAATTTCACTCATGCTAATCTTAAAATATAAAAGTTTATTAATTACAGTTCAATCCATTCAAGATTATAAAAATAATCTCTTAATTATAATTCTTTAGTTTAGTACAAAGTAACACCTTTTGATTCTAATTATAATGACATCAATTTAGTTGTGTAACTTAGGAAAAATTTGAATAATTTTGGATTGTGGCTATACTCAACAGAATTAATTGAGTTCCTATATATCCCGTTGAGAGATTAAGTCATTTATAGTTGTAGGATTTTTGAATTGAAATATGAAAAATTACAGTGAATGACCATGTAGAGGAATTTATAGCAACATTTTAGAATTATGAAATTCCGGTCAATGACCATGTCACGGAATTGAGAAAATTTTAGGAGTTGGCGAATTCTTAGGTAAATGACCTTTTGTGGAATTCCAAAAGTTCTGTTTAAATTTGAAATTAAATAACTTTCTTAGGATTTTGGGAAAATTTGATTCAATTTAGGAATTATGACTGTACTTAGTTTTTACAACTAAGTTATCTACGTATTATTTTGGAGGAAACAAGTCAACGTAGTTTAAACATTTTTGTAGTTTGGAGAATTTGAGGTGAATGACCTTATTGGTATTTTAAAGATTTTTATCATTTGATATGGATTTGGGAATTTTGAGGTAAATAACCTCATTGGTATTTTGGAGTTTTTCGTCATTTGGTACAACTTTAGTGAATATTGAGATGACATTTGGGACTTTGAGAACTTTTAAAAGTTTGATTTAAACTTACAACTACACCTAGTATATCTTCTAGGCTGCACGCATATTCTTTGCGGAATCAAGTTTGATGTAGTTCATGTGATTTTGCAGTTTAGGTTTATTTCTTAGCAATCCCATTTTATAGAATTATAAGCAAGGAAAACCTTTTTTCACTTCATGGATATTTTTATAATCTATTATATTTGCTTTAGTTTGTTTTTTGACAAAAATATGTAGTCTCATGAAGAATTTGGAGTCTTAATTTTGCCACTTTTCAATTTAATTAGAATAATATTTGTTGCTTGATATCCCAATTAATTTGTCTTTGGCAAATTTTCCTTCTCCTCCTCTTGTATTGAAATTGTGACTTTGTGTTTTATGTAATCTCAAAATAAGACAATAGCGCCTTTAATCGGACAATGGGTACTCATGCAAAAGTGAGCAGTCAGCTATTCAAATTGTACGAGTTTTAATTAACAGAAAGGGTGCAATACTGCACGTAAATTATACGAGTTTTAATTAAGTAACCGAAATGGTGCAATACTGCACGTATGAAGAAGGAAATAGGAATTGGTATATATCAATTCCGTTTGGGCTTTGGTGAAGTCAAAGTGGCTCACATGGATTTTTGACAAGTTATGGGCTAGTTTTTGTTCTTTGTTTGGGCTTTTGGAAGACCGTTTGTCATATAGGTTATTTTTAAGGTCAATGGGTTGCTTCACGGACTTGCATTTCTGGGCCTTTGTTAGACTTGGTGTTTTTCCTTTCAAGTGGTCACAAGGCTTTGGTTTACTCTGGGCCTGGAGTGAGTTACTACCACTGGGCCTTGAATTCCTGGGCTTTAGGTTGAGAAAATGACATGAATAAGACTAATTTGGGCCAAAATCACTTTTTTGTACATTTTTTTTAAAATGATATTCTTAAGAATATCAAGAAAATCTTGATCTAAACTATAAAAAACCATTATTAAGAATTTTTCATAGTCAAGAATCTCTTGACTATAGGTTAAAAAAATTCTTGACGCTCTTAAAAATGTTATTTTTTAAAAAACACACAAAAGAGACATTTTGGTCCAAGTTAGGTCTATCGATGTCCTTTTCTCTTTGCCTTAACATTTTGTCAGATTAAAAGATTAAATACAATATGAATTTGTCATGACTAACATATATACATGCATGTACTGTATATCATAACAAAATCCTTTTCTCATGTTTTCCAGGAGCCCACGTTTGTAGCATTTGCTTTCTCTTCATTTATACTTGGAGAATAATGAAAATAAATACTTGGAAGAATGAGTAATTTGCCAACTAAGGGTAACTCAATTAGTCTAGGATTTGAAGGATGCGTGTATGAGTGTAAGGTATAAGGGGTTCAAATATTAGTAGTGACGGGTGTATGAGTTATTTTCTTTTACCTTTAAAATAAGTGGTAGTCATTAATTAAACTTCACTTTTTAAAAAAAATAAATAAATACTTGGAGAATAATCAGTATTTTATGTCCTTTTACGAGAAGAGTAATGATTGGGATACCAAAACTTTGCACCAAAAACTTACACCACATGATGTGGCATCCATTTCAACCACTACCTTATTCAAAGTGGGACCACACCATTTAAAATTTAATGGTTGAAGTGGATGCCACATCATGCGGTGTAAGTTTTTAGTGCAAATTTTTGGTGTCCCTAGCGTTACTCTTAGGAGAAATCTGCGTACGGTGGCTTTTTAAGGAACACAGCCTAAAGCATATATCAGATGCATATTTTTCTTTTGAATCGATATGGCCCTTCACTTATCTGAATTGATTTATTTAATTATCCAAACTGATTGGATAATCTCACAGCCATATTTATATTTAGTGCATTTAATTGCAAACAAATATGCTTGAATTTATAAATATTAGTTTAAGAGTCCATGGAGATTAAATTTGGTAAAATCTCTAATTTTTCAAAGACCTTAATTTGTAACTTGTTTTAAAAAAAATTCAAACATGCGTAATTTTTGTTTTCGGAGAAATTTTAGCAGCATAATGCTCCCAATAAGAAACTCTGATTTCCTTTTGGCCATGCCTTGCTCTAAACCTCTTTTTTTTTTTTTTTTCTTTCTAGCTAAGAAGCTTATATCATAGCGAAATCAAAACGAAATTTAGAATTTCGATATTTTCGAAAAAAATTTGGCAGCATAACGACCTCTAAAAAAGTAAGAACTCTAATTTTCTTTTAGCTAAACCTCACTGTAAACCTCTTTTTAGCTTAAGTAGTCTAAGTCATAGTGAAACCAAAACGAAATTTAGAATATTTAATATTTTGATAGAGAGTAATATAAAGGCAGATTTCATCTTGATTATGATCTTGATCAACATTTGCGGCCTAGGTCATGAGACTTCTGTTGGCTATGGATAGCCTTAAGTCATAGGGATAATCAAAAGAAAATTTAGAGAAGAATAGAGAGAAGAGGTGTAGTAGAAAACCATACATACCTATTCTGTAGACTACTTTTCACAGAATTTGTCTCTTACAAAGCTTTCTGTATTTACCTTTCTTCTTTTTTTTTTTTTTTCTTGCTCTGTATTTTCCTTTCTTTCTTTCTCCCTCTTTATTTTGTCTTATTTTTTTTGACTGCCCCAAATTCTCCTACTGCCTTGTTGTGTGTCTATATTTATAGATAAACTTTGAAAGAGATTTTATTTTTATTTCTCTTTTTTTTTTCTCCTACTACTTACTTACCTATTTTTCTTGTGTGGGAAGTTATCCCATAGATAAAAGGATAATGAAATTTAATTGTCTTTTTTAAAAAAAGAATAAATGAAAAAAAAAGTGGGAGAGTTGGGAGGTAACTAACGTGTAAACCTCCCCACATTTTTTTAATCCCATAATTTTTTTAGTTTCAATTTTTATTGGATTTTTGGCATATTTGGTCCCTATATTATTAGTAAATTTGCAAAATGATCCTAAGTTAATTTTTTGGCACTTAAGTCCTTAAGTTTTAAAAAGTGCAGCAATTAAATCCTTTTTATTTGTTAATATTAAAATTTTCATGAAATTGAATATGTTTAAGTGAAATAAATTAGTATTTCACTTACATTAATTAGCTTGGAAAAGAAATAGAAAGAAATTTTTAGAAAAATTTTAAATTTTTGAGAATTTCTATTTTTAAAATTTTTTATATTATGTTATTAAATGTTGTTAATTTTTAGTTATTTTTCTTCAAATTCTAACTAATGTCAGTAAAATATTGATTTTGACATTCAAAAATCTTTGCATGTGACTTGAAAATGCTCAATTCTATTTAATATTTGAATAATTACTCACGAAAAGGGTTTAATTGCCAAAATTATTAAAACTTAAGGACTTAATTGCCAAAAATAATAACTCAGGGACCATTTTGCCAATAACGAAAAACACAGGGGCCTGTCATGCCAAAATCCCTTTTTTTTTTAATAATTTATTTTCCCGGTTCAACATTGGCATACGCATAGATTATCGTATTCCAAAAAGACGTAGTCCTAACGGGCATTTCCTCGAACACCCATCGAACACCCGGTGTGCCTCATAAAGAGACCCAATTTTGGCATAAAAAATGGCGAGGTTATTTATCAAGAAGACACCCACATGAAGCCCAGCTTTAATGATTCGAGTACGTATTGATTTTACAGCTAAAGGGTCTCTGGCTTTTGAGGCTAGCTTGGAGGTGATACGCATAAAAATCCGAAAGAAAGGTCGGAGACGGTGAGCTTAGAGACCCCATTATGAACAGAGCGAAATCTTAGAAATAAATAAGTTGGTTCAAACAAATATTTGGATGAATTGATCCACATTCATATATGGTTGAGGTAGAAGAAATTTGGATGATGAAAGGAAAAAGCTATGGCGGGAGACTTAATTGAAAATCACAGGCATTGGACTGGAGCCGGAGGTGGTATACTGATAGAGCCGTTGGAAACAGGCCTAAGCCCGGGTGCAATAGACAGTGACTTGGGTTAGGTTAAGAAATGTAGGCCCAATGAGTGACGAATACTCGCCATAAATGACATATCAAACAACTTCTCTTTTTCCGAAACGTAGACAAACAGCCATTTATTAAGCAACTAAACATTCTTAGCAGTTAGTATTCTTACCCCATTATTCTAATTCTANATAGGCTTTAGCATATACGATCGAGATTAACCATTGGCATGCATTTGATCTTTTGGAAATAGGCATGTAGACCTACGGACCGATTGTTACTTGCATAACTCAGATTCATGACCATTGGCAATGGCATGTACCTTGAGCATGTGAGAAAAGGAATGAAATGTGAACATGTGGTCCGATATTGAAATGCATTAATGAGATTGGCCAGTGGCATACACCTTGACCTTTTGAAAATAGGCTTATAATGTGGATATGTGGTCCAGTTTTGTTTTTCCTTTTTTTTTTTGTTTTTTTTTTTGTTTTTTTGGGTTTTTAAATAAAAGAAACAATTACAGGGTTAGACAATAGATCCCTTGACCTCTTATTCAAAGGAGCCTGCTTGTTAGCACGATGGTGGATATCTGGTCTAGTTATTACTTGCATCATTGAGATTAACCATTGGCATGCATTAGCTTTTGAAAATAGGCTTGTAATGTGGACTTGTGGTCCGATCATTGCTTGCATCATTGAGATTAACCATTGGTGTGCATTTGAGCTTTTGAAAGAGGCATGAAATATTTCTATGGTCCCATTTTCAAATGCATAAATAAGATTAGCCAGCGGCATATATTTGATAGTTTGAAAGTAGGCTTGCAATGCGGGTCTGTAGTCTGATTATTAACTACTTGCATAATTGAGATTGACCATTCACATGCATTTCAATTTGTGAAATAAGCTTGAAAATTGGACTTGTTGCAAGAAATGTTGACATGTGGTCTAATTTTGACATTGCATTATTGAGATTTACCATTGGTAGGTATTTGAGTATGTGAAAATAGGCATGTAATGTGGATCAGTGGTGCGATTGAGTATGTGAAAATAGGCATGTAATGTGGATCAGTGGTGCGATTTTTACTGCATAATTAAGATTAATCATTAACATACATTTAAACTTCTGAAAATAAGAATGAAAAATGGGCATGTGGTCTACATTTGAACTGTCTTTGATGTTTCATCGGTGTTTCACGTAATGGATGTTTAAATTACAGGCATGGAAAAAACTCCAATATTCATTCTCTATAATGGGAGGTGGAATGCAAACAATAAAAATATATTGATTTTCGAGTAAAGATTGTTATGGTGACATAAATGGATCTAGTAGAAAAGATCTACAAAGAGCTTGATTTGAATCCTATTATGACTTTCATTAAATTGTAAGAATCAGGCAGTAATAGAAGAAAGATCAAAGATATACAAGAATGAAGGTTCAACATCAGGAAACAAATGAACTTTATGATAATGAGTTATAATAACTCTACGAAATTTGGATTCCATGTTTAGCGAGAACTTCATTTTTAATTTGTACACATATGATAGATATTTGCAGAAATTCAGGAAAACAAATTTTACAATATTATTGTACAGTGACAAATGGCTCAATTCGGCTCAACATCAGAAATTTGTACTTTATTAACTTCTAGTTGCAATTACCATTCTCAGCAATAAAAATTGTGGAAAACAGTAATTTTACCGTACATGGTAGTTGAAAGAAGCAATTGTTCCCTCCTCTTTTTTTTTTTTTTTTTTTTAATACAAAGAAACATTTGTTTTCAATTCCATAATACTAGCCAACAATGTCAAAAACCAGCAGGAAACCCACCCTTTCTGGGGTCACTCACTGCCACAAGCTTTCCAAGATGTATGTTTCCCTCCGAAGTTTCTGCATCTTGAACTATAAACTGGCAAATAGTTCCACCACCAAGGCCCTGTAGAACATGGCCCTTCTTTTGAAGGGCTACCCTAATATCTTTAGGAACTTCAAAGTGGTCTCCAATCACAGTAGTCCAATTCTCATAGTTAACAACATTGGGTATCAGCTGAATAGGAAAACAAAAATGCATCAGATTATAGCACTTTTTAAAAGACATACATTTTTTGGGTGTGAACAATGCATTGAACAATAGTATGTTTTTGATGAAAACCTGATGATAGATCCTTGGAGCCATGACAGAAGAGAAAGGATCCATTCTCCTGACAAAATGATTCAAAAGGACCTCACCAGTTGCTGTAAATATAAAGGATCCACCACTTGCACCTACTACAGCTTTAAGTTGATTGTCCTGTAATTGCACAGGAAAACACAGCACAAAGAATACAAATGAGGATGACTAGCCATAACAAGCATTGAAGATTAACTTATCCTCACATTTCTTTTATGGTCTAATGTAGAACTTACCTATATGAAACATTAAATGACTGCAAAATCTTCATCATGGCTTAATTAATTGAGTAATCTTAAATGGTATTTGTCTGAAATTATCAGAGAAAACTCCAAGGGGCATACCTTTAGGACTATAGTAGGTGACATGGATGATAAGGGCCTTTTGCCTGGCCTGATAAAGTTTGCTGGTGCTGGTGGTCGAACGCCTTTAGAAACGTTCGCCGGCATGGAGAAATCATCCATTTCATTGTTTAAGACTATTCCTGTACTTGGTGATAGTATTTTTGAACCAAAATATGCATTCACTGTGGTAGTCATGGAGACTGCATTCTGTTGATGATCAATGATAGATAAATGACTAGTACCATGATCGTGGAGCTGATTCCACCTGTTGGAAACCAAAGATCTCAATTAAATGATACAAGCTTTATAAAGACTGAATTTTACATTCAACAAAAGATAAAAATGAAATAGCTAGCTTACCTGCCACCGTAATGGCCGGGATCAAAAGTTCTGTTGTCATTTATGTCTTTCCTTAGTTCTTCAGCAAACTTACGAGAAAGCATATCAGAAAGAACTTTAGACACATTAACAAAGTCTGGATCACCAAGGTTCATTCGCACAGCAAACGTATGTTTTAAAGCTTCAATTTGTCTATGGACCCCAAGAGAGCCAGAGATTCCAGAAGGAAATCCAAACTGGGAGAGAATGTTAAGCATCTGTTGACAGGAAGACAATGATGTAATTTGTCAGTTGAACTCTTGAAAACTCGGCGAGACAAAATAGTAACACAAACAGAAGAGAAAGAATACCAGTATCATTGGAGCACCCCCAGAAGGAGGAGGCATGGCAAGCAATTTTAGCCCCATAATGTCTGCAGAGATAGGCTTCTTCACCTTAACTTGATAACTTTGCAAGTCTTTCATTGTCAAGACTCCTCCAGCCCTCCGAATATCTCTAACCAAATTGAATCCAATAGATCCATTATAGAAGGCATCTATGCCAAAATCTGCAATCTTTCTGAGTGTTCGAGCTAGTTTCTTGTTGCGGAAGATATCACCTGCCTTCAACAGACTCCCATTTGATGTAAAAACACTACGAAGTCCTTCGTCTTCAAAGATTGCTGATTCTGTTGCAATCATTTGCATTTGAAGATATGGTGACACCTTGATTCCCAAGCGAGCAAGGCGCTCAGCTGGCCTGACGAGCCTAGCCCATGGAAGCCTTCCATGTTGTTTCCAGGCTTTGTGAAGGCCTGCAAGCTCCCCTGGAACTGCTATTGAGAGACTGCCTTTAGCTTTCAGAGTCGCATTTCCAGCATACATGTTCTGATAACAAAGTCTTCTAAAATCAATATAGTCAACATAGAGTATTACCAAAAACTTTTATCTCAAAGTATTCACACTAGAGTTGAAAAAAAAAAAAAAAAAAAAAAGAAAAGAAACTAATACAATTCTTTTCAGTTGCAAAACAAAATACTAATCCTATTAAATTTTGAGTGGAATCAATTAACATAAACATGCTAGCTCATTTTTCATTAAGTGGGGAAGACTGCTTTAAAGAAAGAACCAGAAGGAAGTGTTAATCATTCTTATAATCAAATAGCTTTAATGAATGGGGCAATAAATACATAGATGCATTGGTAATCAACTTCAGCAACCAGTACACTTATCAACTTACAATAAATTTAATATGCTAAAGAAAAATATAAAAGCTATGCAATGTTCAAAAGAAACTTTTGGACAATGTGAAGCAAAGAAATATAGCAAACACAAAAGTCAAAATAATTGGTGAACTTATATCATTATAAAGTCCCATTTGCAAACCAAGTAAAAGAGATGAACTGTGTAAAAGAAATTGAAAATGACCTCAGAAGCTAGCAAGGGGGCAGTTTCTCTCATATCATAGACTTGTGCCTTCCCACTGGCTAGCCTTATATTCATAAAAGCTCCTCCACCTATGCCACTGGATGCTGGACTCACCACCCCCAAGCAAAGGGTAGCAGCCACCGCCGCATCCACGGCATGGCCTCCTTCGCGAAGAACTCTGCTCCCAATTTGGGAACAATGGCCGTGATCTGTGGCAACAGCGCCATGACCTGCCACGATCACCTCTTGTCTGTATTTAGTTGTAGTAGTGCTCTTTGCATTAAGGCTTGCAGTTTCATGTACTAATGAAAAGAAGAGAAGTATAAGAGCAGGCCAAAACACTTTATCAGCTGCAAATAAAAGGATATGTTAGTATTGAGCTTCCAATAAGAAAAAACCAAAACCCAAAACATATGCTCTCATAATCTCATTATGAAAACAAAGGAGAAAAACAAAAAGTATCTAGCCTATAAAAACAAGAACAAATCAGAAAACAGAGAATAGAATTTAGCAGAGTAAATTGCTGAGGAAACCATGGTTATTTTTCTTTTAGGCTGAAAAACTTAATCACTTACACGTTACCATCATCAAGTTCTGGCGGAAGTTTCTTAGGGTGATTTCTCTTAAGATTTTCTTTAGTTAACCAAGAAAATACTAGCTTTCTTTCACTCAAAGTGGAGTGAACTCACATGCAAAAAATCAGATTATATAGCGTGGAAAAGGAACTTTTATATTGTTTTGCTTTGCATATTTGAAAACGAGTTCCATCAGTCACCTTTTATGACCACAAATAGTGCAGATTGCTTTCCGATCAAGTTGAAGTCCAAGGCCAAATTTTGTTTAAATATATATATATATATACACACACACACACACACACATCTATAATATATTCTCAACTAGCCCGTGAAGAAAAAGCTTAAAAATCAGATGAAAAAAAATATAAAACAAGAAGACAGCACATAAATATTGAAGAGTTGAACATATAATAGCCCCTTAATGGCATGTGTAACCTGGTCTATAAAAGAAGAAAAATGTTACTTGTCCCATATATAGCCATCATGATTCATGAGTGTTTATTATTTAATTTTAGTTAAACATATGCTGAACGTTGTTGATGAGTACTATACCTTTGTACTACTAAAAATATTGCACATCAGGCTGTGCACTAATGAAAATATTTAGTTTTAATTAACATGCTGAACATGGTTGATGAATACTTTAATACCTTTGTACTATTAAAAACATTGGTCAACAAAATTGAAATCACATCACCATCAGGCTTTGCGCTAATGAAAATCCAACACTTGACCATGGAATATGCTACTTTTAAAGCAGCAAGATCTGACATTTATTGATTAGTAGAGTCAAATCCAAGAAAAACCCTCTTCCATGTAATGAATGAAAGTAACACTTGAAAAATTGAAATTTATTTGCCGCTTATGGTGCATTAAAGAAAAACTTGTAAGAAGTTATATGACTCACCACTGAAAAATGGTTTTAAAAGACTCGTTTGAGGATCATGAGAAATTGCTTATTTGTTTGCATAACTAAGTCTCATCGAATAGTGTTATGGGATCTGCGGTGCTAAGCACCATGTACTAGAGAAAATTTTATGTTTCTATTAATGTGTGGTATTTAGCACTACAAATACTCTTCGTATTTTCGAGTCTAAACCTTTGTCAATTTCCTTGTCAGGGTAAGCAACTTGTGTTGAATTTGCGGTTCTGAAGACGCAGTGTAATGTACCTAAAGTACATGTGGCAGCCAGCCATTGGCTGGAAACGAACAATGATTAGCCGACGAAAAGTAGAAAATGAATTTCCAAGTTTAGGACCAGAGCTAAGGCCAAAAGTGTTTGCTTTTCTTTATTGTCTTTCCATTTCACCAAAGTAAGAAACTGTCCACGAACTTCTTATCTTCAACTTCGTACCTTTACGTGGCGTCCGAATAATATATCACTGAGTTGTCCTTTTTTGTCTTTTTGCTATGAGTACTATCTTCACGTTGACTCAATATGTTCTGTTTCGTTTAGGTTTCAATTTTGAGAACATTATATTTAAAATTATAAATATAAGTTTTCAATGATCTGGTCGAGGATGGTAACAAAACAAGTGGCGGTTGTCAAGTGGCCATCGCATATATACGAGTGTAGTAGAGTTTTCTTTTCCATATTGATAAAAAAGACTAATATAAACTATTAAATTCAATTTGATGATTACAATTAAATATAGTAAAATGTATTTCGACAAGAATTAAATGATATTATTTACTTTGTAATCATTAAACAATAAACATTAAGGTTGATACTAATTTCTCTATATAAGGAAAAAAAAAAAAGGACTATTGTACTAGCTAGCAACATATAATGCAAAGAATATAACTTTGTTAGACTAGTGTACAAGTATATAAATGTGTAACTTCAGTGTCGTCGTCTATTGTGTTGTCTACTTCTTCTAAATACAGACAAGTTTCATTATTTTTCTTTTCAAATGTTTAGCTGTTTCTTCCATCATTTCATATGCAGGTGCATAAATAACATCAAACTTCATTTTTAATTAGTTGCTAATTTATTGTTTTCTTCCTTGTCATATAATCTAGTAATCATCTCTACGAAAACCATACAAATAATGTTTAAATAAGTATTACTTGTATTGGAACGATACTTTAGTTCGAGACAAGAGCAGTCCAAACTCCGAAGGCGGGCAAATAAAAGTTGCAACTTGAAAATTAATGTGTCATACAATTTTAAGTATAGCTTAATTAAAATATATTTGCGCTAATGAAATATACTATACTGTGTGTTTTCTCCATATATTAACCTTCTTCACTTGCAAATAGTAGGGGCTATTGGAATAAATCCGTAGAGGATAGAATTCTGCTGAAATCTAATCTTCCACTACGGTTGCCTTGCACGTATAATGGTCTAATTGAGATGTTAGTGCTAATAAAAGTAATAAATCTGGTGTTTAATTCAGATGTGCAAATAATAATGACATGAAATGATAATTAATAAGCAAATAATAGCAAAGAACGTAAGTGTTTAAAACCGACCATTAAGCAGCGAAGTCATCCATTCAGGCGATAAATGTGACGCTAATTAAATAGAAAGCCGTCTATATTTAGCCAAAACAAGAAATTATATATATAAAACCGTCCATTTAGGTAGTGTAAGTTAGTTTAGTAGGTGACAAGTGTTACGATGGCTATCCTTACACTACCTAAATGGACGGTTTGAATAAGACTGATATACCCAAGTACAAATGAACTAGAGGAATTTGAATAAGCATCTTGACAAAAGTGTTACGATGGCTATCCTTTGGAGAGTTCCATACAACTAGGACTTTATCTAGTTGTGAAACACGGCATTAGGATTAGTTTTGCTAAGTTGACTAATAAATATACTTATCTACGACTTTAGATGAATGGGCTAGCCATATTATGTGCTATTTGAATTCTAGTATGACTCTTGCATTTGTTTTCTATAAATATGGCTCATGTGGCGGCCGTAGAAAATCGGAGAGAAAAACGTGAGGGAAGCTAGAACGTGTAAGAGGGAGCACCAATGTAATTTTTTGGGTTTTCAAGAATAGTGAAAGTTATAAAGTGTAATTATGAAGTATTGGGGTTTTTGGGTTAGTGAAAACTAAGAGTATGTAATTATGGGCTCTCTAGGCTAGCTTTTGGGTGGACGGAAGCCGTAGGATGTAAATTGTTTTTTTAGCGAAAAGCTTGTTAGTTATTGTTGACGGAGGTTTTGTCAACAATGAATATAGGAAATTACGAGATGTGGCTTGTGTGTGAAAATAGTTGATAAATTAAAGCAAATAAGGAGACACAAATTTTATAGTAGTTCAGCTCCAAAAAAGATGAGCCTATGTCCACTGTTCTTCACTATTTTCTGGAGAATTACAAGAGTTTCTCTAAACCTCAAGGTGAGAGCAAACAGAGAATTAGAGAGGAAATTACAGAGAGAGAGTGTATAGTGAAGTGACTGTCAGATCCAAAAATTATGAGATTGAGCCCCCTTTATATAGATGAGGGTGGCTTTAGGTTTCCCAATTTTGTTAATAGGAAATTACATAATAAAATATAATATAATATTGAGATTGGATGACTACACAATAATGAGTAATTATTATCTCTTCTTCAATTAGCTAGCTGCCTTTTTTAGGATTAGGCAGGTCAACTATATGTGGTGGTAAAAAACCACACAACAATAGCCCCCTAGCTTTTAATGCGTCCTTGACGTGTTGAAAGCTTTCTTCGATAATATAGTTGACCGCATGCTATTATGATCAATAGTTCCCGCTCAAGTCTTCAACAGAACTTGTTGTAAGTTATCTTGATTTTTCTTTGTCGATGTCGACGATTGAGTTGATAGATGTAAAGCAGTGATCAAACAGTATGACCATACCCTTGTTGAATCTCTCTCTCATATATAGATGGATTAACCTTTTATGAATTTAATAAGGATCGAACTCTTAGTACACTGAAAAACGTTGCTTCTCCAATAGGAAGAGCAAAAGTGAAGTATGCGACTAAAAAGTAATCTTATTAATCTTCCATAGAAACTTATGGAGAAGTGGAAAAAAACTTAAGAACCATGTCATTCTCGATATAACTGATTGCTAGTAGAGCGATGAAGAGGCTGTAAAGTCTTTTAAAGGAACTTTTCTCAACCATAAATTTGAGATAATGCTCACATTGAAGAAGTACGCTTCTTAATCTGAAAGCCTCAATCTAGACATAATGCTTTTATGTTGAAATACTGAAGACGGTTAATGAAGTCTCCAAGAGACAAAAACAAGGTGTGCTACCCTGAAGACATAGTTGATGACACCTACGTCGTTGAAGAGCAGCTCGTAGTAGTTGAATTAGTGAATGACAGGAACTCCTTTTATGCTTCTTAGTAGTTTTAAAAGGTGTCATATTTCGAATTTTCCTGCAAAAGGTTATAAAATCTAAAAAATACTGAAAGTAAACAAAGATATAAATAATACCTGACCCTTGGGTCACATGCTTTTTAGCTGAGCTCGCACTTTCTTTAAGATACTTTGCTCCATAAAATAAGAATCGAGCTGTTCCATAGGATAGATCCATAGCTCGTTATTCAATTGAATAATAGAAATCATTAGACCACCTCGCATATTAACACAAATACATAATTTAACCAAGTAGTCAATCACTAAGTGACTGATCGGTACGCTATTGCGATTCGAATCCATTAACTTAAACCGGGGTTTAAGTAGTAGGATGTGTTAGGTCACTTATGAAAAATAACGTGCATGAATGATGCAAACTCAATATTTGTTTTTCAAAAGTTCCATGTCAAAATAGGGTTTATAGCAATATATCACATCGAACAATGAATGTTTTGCTTAGTTACTTTGCTGTTCGAGGAGGGAAATTGCGTAATACGACATGCTATGGCATGAAGTGAGGAGAAAATCCTAAGATTTTAAGAAATTTTAGACATTCAGCGATCTAAAATTCTAACCCCTCTAAATGAAAGTTTGCATAGTCCCTTAGGAAGCGAGTAGGAGATAACATTCTGATCTCACTGCCCGTCGAGTTTTATGGTGTTCGAAGATTGTTATAAAATTATAATAGATGAACCAATAGAATAAGATGTATCAAGATGATAAATTAAAGGAACAATGCCTTTACTAATCACTTCGAATGACGAATAATCCTCTCAGTTTTATGGTGTTGTAATAACTGCCACAAAACTGTAAGTAGACGACGCATAAGAATGAAAATTTATATTAAAAAAAATGCATAAATTTTCATTGATGGAGTCATCAAAATATATGAAGATACCCCACGAGCTAGTAGTCGCATAATAGTCGATACGAGATAAAGAGACTTGAGAAGAATTACTGAAGAGCTCGTACTTAGGGAGCTTGAATATGATGGAGCTCGAATATAATGGAGCTCAAATATGGAGAGCTCAATGATCAAGTAGAGATCTTGTCGAGAACCGAGTGACGATCTTGTTGAGGTTGAAAATAATAAGGAACTCGAACATGGTAGAGAGCTCGTATAATCGAGAGCTCAATGACCCAGTGGAGATCTTAAAGATTAAATAACCGAGTGAAGATCTCATTGGGGTCGAAGATAATGATAAGCTCGATTATAATGGGGAGCTCGTATATGGAGAGCTCAAGGACCGAATAGAAATCTTGAGAAGATCTCGTCGAGGTCGAAGATAATGAAGAGCTCGAACATGAAGATGCTCGAATATAATTGAGAGCTAGTGTAATGAAGAGCTCAATGACCGAATAGAGAACTTGAGAAGATCTTGTCGAAGTCACATAGTTGCATTCATTCAATCTTTAATCTGCAAGAGCTTGACCTTTAATCGCAGTGAAAGGTCAAAAATTGATGTCGAATTGACTCAGCTCAACCGCCCACTTGAGAAATTGTCTTAACACTTCAGACTTTTGCAAAACTAATTTATCCATCTTCGGATATCTTGCTTTGGCATCGAGTAATCTTTTGTTTACATAATACACAGGTCACTGTATATTTTCTTCTTGCAGCACTTGTCGCATATTTGGAAATGGCGAGGTACAAGTACAACTTTTCCCCTGGCTTTGGCTTCGACAAGAGTGGAGGAGATCCCAAGTATTTCTTCAAATCTTGGAACGCCTGCTCGCACTTCTCGTTCCACTCAAACTTCTTCGATCCCTTCAGCACCTCAGGAATAGTTGGTATTTTTCGGTTGATCTTGATATAAATTGACTTAGTGCAGCCACTCTTCCCACCAAACTCTGCATATTTTTCGGTTTACGAGGTGACTGCATGTCAATCAATGCTTAGATCTTTTGAAGATTGGCTTCAATACCTCGCTGATTGACTATGAATCCCAAAAACTTCCCAGATCCTATACCAAACGCACACTTCTAGGGATTCCACTTCATCTGATACTTTCGAAGAATTTTAAATATCTCATCAAGGTCATTGATGTGATCTTCAGCTTTCTTCGACTTCACAAACTTGTAACAATATAATCCTCGATCAGTGATGAACGTGGTGTGTTCCTCATGTAGCTCATACATGGGAATTTAATTGTATCTAGAATACACGTCCATAAAACTCAGCAATTCATGTCCGGACGTCACGTCTACGAGCTGGTCGATTCTTAGAAGTGGAAAACTATTCTTCGGATATGGTTCATTAAGATCGATGAAATCGATGCAGGTTCTCCACTTTCCATTGGGTTTTTTCACCAAAACCGGATTTACAAGCCAGTTTGGGTAAAAAGATTCACTGATGAATCCAATTTCGAGCAGCTTCTCAACCTCTCCCTTCAATGTGACGTAGCGTTCTAGATCCATCGCTCTTCATTCTGCCGTACGGGCTTTTTCGATATTGAGACGGTGATATTAAGGTGGTGGCTAATAACATTCGAATCAATCCCCACCATGTCTGAATATTGCCATGCGAAGATATCCAAATTTGCCTTTAGGAATGTGATTAGTTCAGCTTATATGGGTTCTTAAAGCTTCACTCCGATTTTAAACACCTTCGAAGACTCATTGATTGACAAGTCCTCCAAGTCTTTGATGGGTCCAGTCTTGACCTCTCCTTTGATCTCTCGTGGGTCAAGGTCTTCGATTGATGTTTCACTTGACGTTTCCCTTTACTGCTGGACCATCAAGGTATTTTTCTCGTGTAGCGAGCTTCAGAAAATTGTTATAATAAGATCGCACATCATACTGGTTGTCTCACTTTATTTTCTCCAGCCTCCGAAATCGCTCCTACTGGTTAGTGACCACATAAATGCAATCGATGGGTGCATTCAGCTTGGTATAATTGTTAAATCACAAAAGAGCTCTTAGAATCTCCTTCTTTGGCTTGGGTTACTTCTCAATTAGCTGCTCGTCCTTCCTCTTTTTCGACTTCTTATTATTATAACTGTTGGTCGTGGTTGCATCTCTGGCTGCATCTTTTGCTCCTTCCTTCTCTGTCTTATAGAGATTATCGCGTGAAGATTCTACCCTTAGATGTCGACCAACTCGCCTATAGAAGTCTTCAAGACTCCTGTATTCTCGTTCTAACAACTCCTCCTAAAGTTTAGTCTCTGGTCGCACTCCAGCCATCATTAGAGTCAGGACTCCCCTTTTAGGCGAGTTATTCACCTTAGCCAGCTCTGAAGCAAAGCGATTGAGGTAGGATCGCAGAGTCTCCTCTGGACCTTGTTGAATAGTAGACAAACAGGACGAGATCGAACTAGACTGAAGTCTTCGGAACCACTTTTTCGCTGCACCTGTAAGAGTTACAGCAAAGCACCTGTAACGTGCGAGGTCATCGACTCGATAAAGCTCTATCAGGTCGCTGAAGTGGTCCATATGGTCTCGCGGATCAGTTTTCCCATCAAAAGTGTTTATGGTGGGAAATTTGAATCCAGTTGATAAAGCAGCAACTCGAACTTCCTTGTTGAATAGCGATTTCATGATATCCATTAGCGAGCTCATCGTCCCAGCCAGCAAGTGCATCCAATGCGATCCTCAAATTATAAACATCGATATTTGGAGGAAAAGTATTATCTCTAACTGGTGGCAAGGGTGGTATTTGGTCGTTATTATCACGACGTAAAGCGGGTTGATCAGGCAGGGTCTGTTGTGACCTTTGTGAAGATTCCACTAAAATAGTGCGACGAGATCGACTTTGGTCGTTATGATGCGATATGGATCGCTCATGACTGCGTCGCTGTTCCAGATGTTGTCTTAGGTCTGCAGGATTTTGCCTTAGCTCCCTGCTAATTTTTTCGAAGACACTACTCGATTGACGATTTTGCTTGTTGCTCAGACGATCACAATTGACGGTAGCCTTCCGAGAAGGTTGTTCACGATCACGATCTATGCTCGAACTCCTGGTACCAGATTCCTGTGACAAGTCTGCGACCTTGCCTTTTCCCTTGGAGGTGCGATCTGCATAACGCTCCTGTTGGGTTCTGGGCTGATCGCAGTTCCCTGTCTCTAGCATCTGAATTCCTCTCTCAGGTCGTCGAGCAGGACGATCTCTGGGACTAGGCTTGGCAATGGGGCGGGGCGGGGTGGGTTTTCTTCCGATCCGCCCTGCCCCACGAGAAACCCGCTCCGTGTTCTCCGCACCATTTAATAAACGGGGCGGGACGGGGTATTACCAATAGGGCAACGGATAAACCGCTCCGCCCCGTTAACCCGTTTATCAATTTTCTTTT
>JXTC01000977.1:16446-34216 GCA_002914845.1 Trema orientale | reverse complement strand
ACAATTAACACAGTAATAGCAAGTAATCACATACTTCTGCTAAAACTCTATTTCCTAAAACTCTATTTCTCGCCATCACAGTTTCAATGTGAAAAGCTTGGGATAAGAAACTAATGAGTATGCTGTCTCGTGCACTCTGGTCTATTTCTCAGCAATTATAAAACAGAAGCTCCACCCCGGTAGACAAATAAAATATTGAGACTACAGTCTTTGTAGCATCAACTGTGTAAAAACCCGTATAAAAAAAAGAGGGTTTAGTTGTATTAAATAAAAAATATAAAGATAAAAGAAATGACAAAAGAGCCCTTACTTAAATAGAATATTTGGGGTTAATTTAGTACATTAATATTTAGTCTTTTAAGAAACCCTAAGACTAATAATTTGCTCAGTTTGTATGTAGGCTCTATAAAGAAAAAAATAGAGAGAGAGTGGAGGCTATGCATTTAAGAAGAAGAAGATGGTAAAGACTATTATCATGGATTATTGAGACTCACTCCTAAGGTAATAAACTCTTAACTAATTAAGCTTTATGTCGTAGTTTGATTTTGGGATTGAGATTGAATATCGAGGATCAGGGTTTTAAATTGTTCATAAATTATTTATGAAATATGGAGATGAATCTGATAAAAAAAGAAGCTTATTGATATTAGGATTCAAGCAAGACAAATTTTGAGTGAATTGATTGGGTAAATAGAAAGTTACGAATTTTTGAGTTTTGGGCTAAGATGTAAAAACACAGCAGAAGTTCCGACTAATTTTTTGGAGAAATTTACTAATCTAATTGAGTCATATTTAGTATAGTTGGAAAGCTTATCGAATCAGCTTTCTAACCGTATATAATTTGTTAAAAACGGACTTATAACCAGAGAGTTATAGCCAATTAAAGTGAGTACTATGAATCTGAAAAAAATCTGAAACTTTGAGTACTTTAGGCAAAACCTGGCTGCGGCTTGTCCGACTATATGGTGCTTACCTTTGGACCTTATAGCTACATTCATGGTACTTTAGGACCCCATGACTTGTAGAATAGGTCCTCTAATTTTGGTGATTTTTAGAGAGATGTTAGAATTGTTATAAATTATAAGAAATTGACATTATCGGGAATAGCTATAGAGTTAATTATAGAAGATGTATAAGCAGCAACTAGTTAATAGTCGCCAAAAACTGCGGAGAAGTAAAATTAAAATTATCACTGACTAAAAAGGATTCGAAAAGATTTGAAAACTTATTTCTTGTTTTGTGAAATTGTTTACTAAACGACTTGATTTGAGTATTTTCAAAGTATTGAAATCTGAAACTAAATTTGTTCTGAAAAATATTTGTTAATGATTTTAGTTTACGTATGCTTGATCCAGCTAGTTAAAGTTACTGGTTACTTACTGGGCTTCTAGCTCACTCTTTTATTTTTCTCTCCCAGATTTTAAAGATTATCAGTTAACAGACTCACAAAGGGAACTTATTTAGTAATAATTGAGGTGCATAATTCAAAGAGAGGAATTCTTCATCTTGATTGAGAAAATGTAAAGACTCGAAAGATTGATTATCTTAAATTTATTGGATTATAGTTTTTACTGTATAGTGTTTATTTTGAGTATTTGGAGACTTTATAAGAATTGTTGGATTTTATATTATACAATTTATTGGAGACTAAATATTTTTAATTATATTGGTTTATAGAAAGATGCCTTGCATACCTATGGGGCTTTGCCTTATGGGTATGCAGCAGACATCCTCGGGTGTGGGGTATGACAAACCGTCTCCAATAATCTGCATTCATTTGCATTAACAACCCTTATAGAAGGCAGAAGCTCTGGCAAATGTTAAAGGTTCGCACAATGACTTATGTTGAGGTCAGCAAGCATGTCAAGTTGTCCGATACTTGAAGGTATTCTATGAAAGTTGTTTGCTCTTAGATTAATTCTCTTTTTTTATGAATTTAAACTCACAAATAATTATTCTAACCCCTAGAGTAGGATTAGAACCTAGAAAATAAATAAAGAAAATACTCACTCACCCAAGAATACAAATCAATTAATGTGGTTCAGCTATAAAATTATAATCTACATTCAAGGAGACCACCAACAAGTATTTCGCTAAGAATAATAATTACATACGCTCACATAACCTCTCAAATACCTATTGTCATATAAATCATATATAAGTAGCATAATAATAAAATCATATTCTAATTACACCAAAAATATTGACTATTTACTGCCTATACATCTCCTATAATCAGCTCTATAACTATTCCCAATAATGTAAATTTCTCAAGATTTATAACAATTCTAATCTCTCTCTAAAAATAACCAAACTTAAAGGATATGTTCTATAAGTCATGAGGATCTTAATAGTATCAAAAATGCGGTTATAAGATCCATAAGTAATTCCTATGAAGTCCTAAAATCTACTGCCACGTTTTACTAAAAAGCCCTTATTTCAATTAGCTATAACTCTATAGTTATATGTCTGTTTTTGACAAATTATATATTGTTAGAAAGATAATTCGATTAGCTTTCTAATCATATTAAATATGACCCAATCAGACTAGTAAAGACTGAAAAGCTAGTCGGAACTTCTACTACGTTTTTACATCTTAGCCAAAAACTCAAAAATTTATAACTTTTTATTTACCCAACCAAATCACTCAAAATTTGTCTTGCTTAAATTCTAATATCAATATGCTTATTTTTCTATCAAATTCATCCCCCAAATTTCATAAATAATTTATGAACAATTCAAAACCCTAACCCTAGATATTCAGTCTCAATCCCGAAATCAAATTAAAACGTAAAATTTAATTAGTTAAGAATTCATTACCTTAGGAGTTAGTCTAATGCATGACAATGGTCTCTTCATCTTTTTCTTCTTCTTAAACATGCATAGTCTTCTCTCTTTTCCTATCTCTTTTTTCCTCTCTATATAGCGTACGTATAAACTGAGCAAATTATTAGACCTTTTAGGGTTTCTTAAAGTGATAATTATCTAATTACTAAAATAACCCCTAATAACCACTACTAACTAAGGGCTATATAGTCTTTTCTTTTATCCGTTAAATTATTTATATAATATAAATAAATTTTTTACAGATATATAGTTGTTCTTTTTTAATTTACGTGGTTTCACAAAAAACGTTTTGGATATTTTACAACTGAATTAGGAATTTTCAATTTAAGTGAAATTCCCATTTTTCCATTGGTCGGGGTTTGAATTGTGAGAGTTGTCTTGCCAATGCCATGTAGGCCCCAAGTAACATTTAGGGAAGGTAGACATAACAATGATTCCATTTTTCGAAGATGTTTTCCCATTCCAAATAGACCGGGAGACTTATCATCGATACTGTTTGGGATACTAGATAGTTTCTTCAAAACATGTTCAACAATTTTCTCGATGAACTTGGACTCTGATTCCAACCTAGTATATACACAAGGAAAATAGTACTTAGTCGTGAAACATAATACAGTAAAAAATAAAAATAGTCAAACAAAATATATGCAACAATAATGTTACAATTTAGTCTTAATAAAGTTTGCTTGTGATAGTTGAAAAATATTCTGTATGTAACACAAAAGATAATAATAATAAAGTCAAAAATATTAGTATTGTGCTACCGCCAGCACAATTAATAATCGATATGTGCTAGGTCTAGGTCCCGGCAACATTACTAATTGTGGTTTATAACATGATTCTGCCTATGCTGTGTTTGTATTTATTATCGTGCTTATCTATTTCGAGCCTTTATACATGTTTTTGATGTTATATTATTCCCATGCCTAATTGTGTACATTTTTAATTTTGAGCTATTTTCAATCCTAATTATGTTTGTTTTCGTTATGATATTATTTTCGTACCTAATCATACCCAATTTTTAACATTATATTGCTATTTTTGGGTTTAATTGTGCATGTTCTGGATAATATTATCTTACTTTTGTGTCTAACTATGCACATTCACAACATTATACTATGATTAAACCTAAAAGAGCATTAATAATGTCTAATTGTGCACCTTTTATATTATATATGATTTTTGGGCCTAATTGTCTTTATTTTCGAACTCATTTTATTCTAGTGCAATAATTGTGCTCGTTATTTTTTTCTTAATTTTCTAAATTTAGTTGTTTTAATACTATTAGTGCACATGTGTATATATTTTTAATGTGATTCCGAAATGTTAGTTGTGAATTGTTGTATATGTAATGGAAAAACACTATGTGCGTAAAATGGAGACAAACTTTTATATAAAGGGAAGTCTAAATCGAAATATTACAAGCATATGTGAGATATGAGAATTACCTTAAACTTCTATAATTTGAATACATCCATATTAGATTGGCATCTATCCAGCCATATTAAAGTAAAAAGAACTCAAAATATGGTTTGGCTATCCAAACTGTGTTGTTTTTAATTTTCGAAAGGGCTTCTATTAACATAGGTGAGTGCGGCCCTTTAGTATCTTGGGCAAAGAATACATGGAGAAATTAGGATGGGTGTCATTTTTTTCTTTTATTTTTTTCTTTATAAATATCTGTGTACATTTTTCATTATAGCTAAATGATCGTATATATATTTTCATATTTGGTATATCTACTTATATACTAATTTTAGTTTATGTGAGTATATTAGTTTTTATTCTAAATACATTATATTTTACACTAACTAATATGTCAGATATTTTGGTATAACATTTTAAAAACAGTCATTTACTTAAAATAACTCAAAATTTGGTCATTTTGCTTAGTCCGAAGAACATAGGTAGGAGTAATTTGGGCCTAAACGACTTTTTATGATTCTCTTTTAAAATGAAATTTTTAGGATTATTAAGAACTTTTCCTATATTCAAAGTAGTCAAAACATTTTTGACTGAGAAAAACTCCTGAAAATATCATAAATAACGGATACGAACTTTTAACTACAGGTCAAAAAGTTTTCAACACTCCTAAAAATGGGAAGAAATTATATTTATTATGGTAAAAGTTTAAAAAATATTGAGAAGTCCTGGATTTTAAAATTATTTGAAAAATTCAGGATTTAATTAGAAAAATACCACTTTTAAAAGTATTTAGAAAAATATCACTTTTAAAATTATTTAGAAAAATACTATATTTTATTAATTTGTGAGATACTTGTGGTAGCGTGTCAAATTTCCTTAGGTAACTTGATTGATTACTTCATATAACTAGATCGGTTACTCAAATTAACCCAACTAGTCACCTCGAATATCATTAAAAAAATACCAATTTTGTCATATATTTCTAAAAAATTTTCAAAAGTGATATTTTTCTAAATTAATCCGGTATTTTTCAAAAAAATCAGCCTGTCCAAGATTTTTCATTTTTTAGCCCTGTGAGTTTGGATTTCTATAAGAAGCCCACAAAAGTCCTAAAAAGGAGGCTTCTTATAAAATTCTAAGACTAAAGTATCAAAATTTGAAAAAAATCCTAGATGGCCGAATTTTTTGAAAAGTCTTAGATTGAGTTAGAAAAATATTACTTTTTAAACGTTCTTTTTAAGAAAAACACTTACCATTAATATTTAGACAAATATCACTTCTTCTTCCAAATTCGTGTCTTTCAATGGTATTTGAGATAACCACTTGAGTTACTTAGAGTAATCAATCTAATTACTTGATGTAGCCAGTATAAGTCAACTTGACCGAATTCCTCAAGTATCATACCAATTAATAAAAAAGTATTTTTATAAATACTTTTAAAAGTGGTATTTCTATAATTAAAATCCATGATTTTCAAACAATTTCAAATCCAGGATTTTCAAATATTTGTTTGAAAAATTACCATAAAAATTCCAATATATTTCCTCTAAAAAAATTTACAAAACTAAAAGTAGGGACGTGTTACGATTTTAAGTCTATTTTATATGACAAGTTCATCTAGAGATGTTAATGGGTCTTGTCATGCCAGCTGTAACGAGCCGCGAGAAGGCTCGTCCATGATGGAAGTGAGCCTAGGAAACTAGCCATGTGGTTTTGCCCATGAGAGTTTGCCTACGGTCACTTATATGGAGTTTCGGGACATAGTGGAAATTTTCAGCATTGTTCGGGACATAGTTAGAATTTCGTAACTTGTTCGTCTTACATCCGATAATTTTTCCGGTCATGGGGACCTCCTCTCCTCGATGAGAGGATCACAGATATGCGATCGTTTCGTTGATATCCTGAAGAAAAATATTTATTAAGCCATATGTTTACTCGGCCAAAATCATGTTCCCTTGGGAAAATAGGCTAAAAGCTCAAAATGCTCTTTAGGGGGGTGCATGGTGTTGGCTCTCCACCACCCCCGGCCACGGTGGGCACCGTTGGCTAAGTGAGCTACCTACTAGCACACGGAGAGTGCTTGTGGGGGCGGGCACTAGGGAACCACGAGGGAACCCTTGGTGTCTCCACGAGTAGGAGAGACTCGTGGACAGTACCGGCCGCCCGGTATTGCACATTGTCTCCACACGGGAGGTTCAGTGGTGCGTTCGACTTGCGGGCCACTATGCCGTAAGCACGGTTCGTGGACTGAGCTTCCTAGAGGATGCGTGGGACTCCGAGACCCTGCGTGCCTCAACATGAGACGGTCACAGGGAGGCCACTCATGGGGAGACCGAGGATGCATGGTGTGCCAAGACCATGCATGCCTCAACTCAAGTTGGCCTTAGGCAAGCCACTTGTTGAGGGGGATTACTAGAGGATGTGTGGTATGCCAAGACCACGCCTGCCTCAACACGTGTTGGTCACCGGTAGACCTCACGTGGGCCTCGGCAGTAAGGGAGTAACTGGTGGGTGGTGTAACACTCCCACACGAGAAGGTTGCTCACAAGGCTGCGAGCCACAAGGTCTCGGCAGCAAGTGTAAAGCTGGTGGGCAGCGTAATGCTCCTACACGAGAAGGTTGCACACAGGGCTGCGAGCCACAAGGTCTCGGCAGTAAGTGGGAAGCTGGTGGGCGGCACGATGCTCCTACACGAGAAAGCTGCCCCCACAAGGCTGTGAGCCACAAAGGGATCGTAGGCACTTGCCAGCGAGCTTGTTGCCACGATGATTGGGCTATGGGCGTGAGAACACCCTTAGTGCCACGGGAGCTATCCGAGAGGTACAGGTGGGGCTTGATAAGAAGAGACGGAGTGCCGACTTGGTCTCGGCACCTAGTGACACATGTCACCAAGGTGGGAACATCCTTGGGCGAGAGGGCATGTGGTGTGAACCTCGATGGCACGTAAAGAACCCATAAACGGGGCGAGTGGCTTGGCGGAGGCCGTGTCACATGGAAGCCGTCATAGTTGCTCGCGAGCAAGACTCGGCGGGAGTCGTTCTTAGAGGCGTGTGGCTTGGAACATGCACACTTAAAGGCGCGAAAAAGTGACCCATGGTATTCGGATAGGTGGAAGGCTGACTGGGACTTGGGAAGTCTCGGTGCCACACGGTCATTATTTCCATTGAAAATCCCGGACCGTGACACCAGCCTATGTAAATTTAGCTGCTGTATATTCATATGCCTATGCCTAATTTCATGTCGTAGTCATTCTCTTAATGTGTCATTATTGTGTTTGTCTATTTTTGTATCTAATTGTTCCCTTTATGATTTTATAGTATTACCTTGTCTAATTATGTCCGTTATTGATATTGTGCTACTTTTTGCATTTAATCGTACTTGTTTATGACATTGTGCTATTTTTAGTGCTTAATTGTGCTCATTTCTGTCTATTCTAGTACTGATTGCACCTGTTTTAGATACTATGTTATTTCCACACCTAATCGTACTTGTTTTTTATTATGCTATTCTTGTATCTAATGTTTACCCATTTTTTATATTATATATGATTTCAAGTCTAATTATTTCTATTTTCAAATTCTTATTGTTCTTGTTCCATGATTGTGCTCATTATTGATTTCATTTTTTCAAATTTAGTTATTTTAATACTATTAGACATATTTCAATTAAGTAATTATGAATTATGGCTTGTTAATTATTATGTAACATAAAGAAATATTTGAAAATTGAGATAATTTTTATATAAAAATAAGTCCAAATTGAATATTAGATTGTATATGAGAAGTGATAATTAATTCAAATTCTATAGTTAAAGTGTATCCAAATTAAATTGACGCTTACTCAAACTATATTAAAATATAAAACTCAAAAATTATGACTAGCACCTACCTAAACTGTATTTTTCTTTCTTAACTTTTAAAGAATTTTTTATTGGAGATAAGTTTTACCTTAGATTCTTAGTATCATTGAATTTTTTGGCCCAAACTTATTAAATTTTGAACTTTTTTGCTTTAAAAAATTAGAAATTGACATAATATATATTATTACTTACCTAGAAAATATTTTAATTTTTTCTAATTATTTTACATTTAATTATGCTAAAAAAAATAAAAGTAGTTTAATTTAAGTATATTTTTTGCAAAATAATTATTTTTTTTAATTATGCCTACTGTGTTTGTTATTCATGTATGTCGTGCCATGTACCGTACCGACTTAAACACATTTATTTATCATACTGTATTTGTTCAGACACGATTATTAATAATATCGTGGCAACTTATAATCATACCGTGCCTGTATCGGCCTATTAGTATCAACACATTTTGACATATCTAGTTCATCTAAGGCATACCTTTTTTCTTTTTTTGCTCGGAAAAAAGAAAAAGTTAGAAAAAAATAACGTAACTATTCTAACTTGGCACGACCATCGAGCTGTACAAATGCTTAGGTGTAATCTGCTGCTTCCACATAAGTTTAGAGTCAACAAATTGTAGTCCGTAGCCACTGGCCATTGGCAGGGCCCAGTAGTGATATTAGAGATGTAAAGTGGGCCAGGCTGGGCTGACTCGACTCACATTTGATAAGCCCATACAGGCTTTGTACCGTGCCTAGGCCCGGCCTGCCTAAAATATGGGCCGGGCCAGTTATTAAGGGGCCCGGCAGAGCCCGCAGGCCCAACCTATATTTTATGTAGGCCGTGCCTAAGTGGGCTATGCCTATGCGGGCCGAATATGGGCCACAATGTGGCCCTAATTTCGTTGTTATTCTATGCTTTAAAATATCAAATATAGGCCTAAAACCCATTCATATTCTTTTAAAATTTAAATAAATTGAAAATAAATAAAAATTAATAAATGAATAACATTAAAAGCATATAAATAAAAATATTTAATTAAGATTTTTTAAAATTTTAGTTAAGAAATATATTTAAAATTATATATAAAAGGACTAAATGTGAGCCTAATGTGAGCTGATAAAAATGTAGGCCGTACTGTGCCGGGCCTATGGGCCTATGACTAGGCCTAGTCCGGCCCCTATTATGTGGAACGGGCTGGCCCAAGCCCACATAATGTGGGCTTGGGCTAGGCCGGTACCGTGCTTTTTCTTCGGAATGTGGGCCGTCCCATAAGGCCCGGCCCACATTGACATCTCTAAGTGAGACAATGTCCAAAACTCCTATGGTAAGCCATTAACTTCATGATCGAGCTCCGGCCATAATCTTTATAGTATTTATTTTGGACAAATTGTATTTTACCCCTTAAACTATCGTTTATACAGAGTTTTTGCCCCTAAACTATTTATTTTTGCAGGAATTCTTTCCGAACTATTCGATTATGTAAAAAATTCCCCTTCTGTTACCTTTTATCTATAGCTCAGACGAAAATTATGACGTGTCACCCCAAAACAAAGTTAGTTGAATCTTTTATCATTATATTTAATTCCTTCACCTATATACCCTTAAATAAGATGCCAAATTCTTCCATTTTTCCTCTCATACTGTAGTCTTTTTTTCCAAAAGACTAGCCCCCAACCTTCATTAAAGCTAAAAATTAGCCATTTCTGTTATCTTTTGTCCACACTGTTGTCTCTCATTTGTAAAGAATTTGTAATAAAACCCTCTTCAATACCCTTAATAGGAAGATACATCACCATTCTGTCACGGAAGATAATAGAAGAAGTTTTTTTTTTTCCTATAATCTAATAGTTCCGAGAGTATTTTTAAAATAGTTTAGGGGGTAAAACTCTGTATAGGCGATAGTTCAGGGGCAAAGATACAATTTGTCCATTTATTTTTTACTCGGTAAAGAGATCTGAATTGATTTTGTTTTGAACCCAATTAGATTAGAGATTGATAATAGAATTCTTTAATGGGAATAATATCATAAGTTACAGCTTGGAGCGATTGAATATAACGGGGCTTTTTAGCCAAATGGACGAATTTTGGATTATAGTTTGCAAAATGACTGTTTTTTAAATATTGTTAAAAAATGACCGAATATTGAAAATATTTAAAAAATGAAAGTTTTCATATTTAATATATCAACATATATTGATTTATTTTTTTAAAAACTAATTTACTTTTCAAAAAATTGATTTGCTTTATAAAAAATTGATTTTCTTTATAAAAAATAGATCAACTAAAAAAGACCATTTATCAAAATAAAATTATAGAACAGTTATTTATTAAATAGGTATAAAAACGGTTATTTTTTAAATTGATCTTAAAAAAAGTCATTTCTTATATATACTCAATATAAAAAACCCATCATAATATTGAATTAACAATTTAAGATACCCATAAATTCAAAACTAAGAATAAAATTATTTAGCTAATAAAATATTTCTATGTTATGATAAATTGGTCAAAGAATATATTTAGTCTTATGATTTTTTTTTTTGGAAATAAAGACTGGTTTTTATTTATAAGTTTGTAACTAGCAATTCACTAGCTACAATATGAGAGATACAATCAGGACTCTCTTCTAACCAATATAAGGGAGAGAACAAAGACAACGCAAATCTAGTTAGGGTATGGGCAGCTCTATTCCCATTTCTAGGAATAAACCTGCAGGAACCATCACCAGCTTCTAAAAAAGACATTTAACGTCATCTAAAATCAAACTTTCCTCAGCATACTTATCATATCGACCAAGAGCATTCAACATTCTCAAAGAATCAGTCTCAAGTATTCTGACATGAAGAATACTCTTTTTAGTAAAAGCAAGACCTTCTCGAATAGCAAAACATTCAGAAATGTAAGGATCAAAATAACCTTTAATCCTCTTAGCCATGACACCCATAATATCGCCTTTATAATCTTTAATAACAGCCCCAACACCAATTATACCCTCTCCCGAATTTACAGCGACATCGACATTAAGCTTGAGAAGTCCAAGCTCGAGAGGATGCCATTTTTCATTCTTGTCATGAACATCTAATCCGTCAGAGTCATCCAGTTGCTGGACTTATTGAAACTCAAAAAGCCACTGCCCCACCTCTTCTAAGGTTTCTTCAGGTTTACGAACAGGATTATCATGTACATGATTATTTTGTTGGCGCCATAAAAACCAGAGAATAACAGAGAAAGTCTCAAATTCCTCACGATTCAGGCATTTATACATATGAAGAAGCAGAGAAGAGAACTCATGTCCTTTAAACTTTTCAACATAACTCCAGTAAAAAGATTGAGACCACGTCTTAGAGGCTTCAGTACACCAAAGTAAGGCATGGAGAATTGACTCTTCCCTATAGTGACATCGGCTACAAGAGGGTAAACATTGCACCCCCAATTTTGCTAAGTTGGCTGTAGTAGGTAGAATATTGTGAAAAGCTCTCCATAAAAAGATCTTAATCTTATTCGGGATATGAAGACGCCAGAGGAAAGACCACCATACCCGGATTTTTGAAGCTTCTGAAGGACCATCAAGAACAAGACTATTTATCATAGCTTTATACCCGGATCTAACAATGTAAATTCCCTTCTTATCAAAGTGCCAAATCATGGTATCCCACTGACGATGGATACTAAGAGGGATCTGGAAAATAACATCTTTATCCATGTCCAAGAACACATCATCAATAATCCGGTCATTCCACACCATTTCGTCATTCGTAATCAGGTCCCTGACATACCAATTCATATCATGATTATTCTTAGGAGTAATAGGCTTGAAAGTATGAGGCCGAGGCAACCAAGGATCGTCAAAAACTCGTATTGAACAGCCATCCTCAACACGCCAACAAATGCCCATTTGTAAAATCTCTTTCCCCCACATGATACTGCGCCAAATAAAGGAAGGGCCAAAACCAACCGTTGCTGATAAAAAATTAGTTTGGTTGAAGTATTTCGCTTTAAGAGTACGGCTCATGAGAGACTCAGAGTACTGTAAAATGTATCATCCCTGCTTAGCAAGCATGGCTTAGTTAAAAACCTTTAAGTCTGAAATCCAAGCCCTCCCTCTTTCTTTGCTGAACAAAGCTTTTTCTAAGACCACCAATAGAGTTTCTTCGTATTTCTATTTCCCCCTCAACCAGAATCGTGCCATCATCGCATGTAAATCATCACAAAGAAAGGCAGGAAGCCGAAAAATGCCCATGGTATATGTTGGAATAGCTAGAGCCACGACCTTTATTAGGATTTCTTTCCTTCCCACTGAGAACATTTTACTACGCCAGAGCTGAAGCTTCTTCCAAATTTTATCTTTGATCATATTAAATGTAGCCTGCTTATTCCTGCCAATCCAAGAAGGTAGCCCAAGATATCTTTCATAAGGGAGACTAGCTTCAATTTCTAGAAAAAAAAAAGACTGAATTCCCTCTCTTGTTTCTTCACAAATATTCGGATTGTAAGTTACTTTAGATTTACTCATGTTAATGACCTGGCCAGAAGCAAGAGTATATTTCTCCAAAATTTCCATAACTTAGTGACTTTATTTCAAATTGGCCTAACAAAAAATTAGGCTATCGTCCACAAAAAGGAGATGACTTACCCTTGGGGCACTCCTCACACAAGCAAATCCTGTTAAATGGCCATTACTTTCTGCATTTCATAACAAAGCTGAAAAACCTTCAGCACATAACAAAAAAAGATATAGAGATAGCGGGCAATCTTGACGTAACCCATGTTGCGGGACCACTAACCCATGAGCAAAACCATTGATCAGAAAAGAAAATCTCGCCGTTGAGATACACTCTATAATATGCCTTACCCAATCAGCAACAAAGCCTAACTTCATCAAAATTCCTTCCAGAAAACATCATTCAACCTTGTCATAGGCTTTATTCATGTCTAACTTGAGAGCCATCTAGCCCTTTTTTCCTTTCTTTCGCCTTCTTATACTATGCATCATTTCAAAGGCCACAATAGTATTATCTGAAATGTTCCTACCAAGAATAAAAGCACTTTGCGTATCTGAAATGACATCTGGAAGGATAAGTTTAAGCCGATTCGTCAAAACCTTTGTAATGATTTTATAGATAACATTACAGAGATTAATGGGGTGAAACTCTGCAACTGTCCTGGGATTCTTGACCTTCGGAATTAAAACCACTTGAGTCAAATTTAGCTCCTTAACCGTAGAGACCCCATTGAGAAAATGCAAGCACAAAGAAGTCACATGTTGACTAACTATGTGCCAATTTTTTTGGTAAAAAATTGCATGAAAACCATCTGGTCCTGGAGCTTTTGTAGGACCCATTTGGAATAGGGCATGTTTGACATCATCACGGGTAAAAGGTTCCAACAAAGTGGCATTCATACTTGGAGTAACTTTTTGTTCCACAACATCCAAAACAAAATTAAGGTCAGTCTCAGACAGATTTCTAGAAGTGAATAAGTTAACAAAATACCTTTCAATAATACTAGCCACATCTTCTTTCTTATCACGCCATCTCCCGTCTTCATCTTCTAGACTAGTAATCTCATTCCGGTACCTTCGTTGAGTAGCTTTAGAGTGGAAGAATTTAGTGTTCTTATCTCCTGCTTTAAGCCATTCTACTCTGGACCGCTGCTTCCAAAAAAGTTCCTTAGTAATTAAAAACTTATTCAGTTCAGCCTCCAAATGACAATAGTTATTTCGAATAACTTCAGATTGAGGTAGTAAAGCAAGTTTTTTCAAATCTTCTTGAAGCTTACTAATTTGACGAGCCATGTCACCGAATTTCTGCTTGCTCCAACTCCTTAATTCTTTGGCACAAACACCTAACCCTTTTATAAACGAAACTCCAGAACCGTGGTTCAAAGCGAAAGTCTCGTTGTCTCATTCGACACACATTGTTACTCACAACGGTTGATAGTTAGGTTGAAATAACCCAATGATCCGAACCACAGAAGCCAAGGTTAAAGAATTTAGCTGCTGGGAAAAAATCTCTCCACTCCGCATTAACAATTACCCGGTCTAGTCTCTTTGGGACATTCCCTCCCCTACCTCTTCCATTATTCCAAGTCAACTCTAGTCCTGAAAAATCCAAGTCAAAGAGTTGGCAATCATCAAGAACATAACAAAATTGAGCCAGACTGCTATATGTTTTGTCTGACCCCCCTAATTTCTCCTGAAAATTGAGAATTTCATTAAAGTCCCCTCCACAACACCAAGGCAAATGAAACAGAGAATACAGTTGACGTAATAACTCCCAGGTATGATGACGCTGATGTCGTTGTGGATGGTCATATAATCCCGTAAACCTCCACACTCTCCCATCCTCCATAGTAACAAAAGAGTTGATATGATGACTAGAGTAACTCTTCACATCAACTTGCAAATCCGACTTCCAAAGAAGTAACAATCCACTACTCTTTCCAATCATATCCACATTAAAACCATTAGCAAAACCCAACCTATTCTTTAAATTACTAGCACGCCTTCCCCACAATTTAGTTTCGAAAATAAAAACCAAACTTAAATCATATCTACGGAGAAGTTTCCATAGTGTAATAAATGCACAGGGATTCTCAGAACCCGGGCATTCCAACAAAGTAGACTCATTGCTCTTGGCGAGGCTGACTAACAGCCTGCGCCGATAAAACATTCGTGTTTTTCACCAACACTTGCCTCTTCTTCTTATCCATTTCAGACAAATTTCCACCAGCTTCTATCTTGCATTTAGCTATAAGATTTTCCCGAGAACTACTGGAGCTACTTCCTTTCTTACGTGCCAAAGTCTTCAGATTTGGTTTACGTAATTTAGTGGAAGTTATGGGCTCCTGAATAGTTCCTGTATCAGCCAGTCCAGCCGAAAAAATGAGCCCATCTGGCAATGGGCTTGAATTAACATCTTGATCCCGAAGGACTAGCCCAACTCGAGTTACTACAGGTAAAATTAATGGCAACACATCAGCACCCTTTTCCTTTGACAGAGACCCTGTAGCCTTCTTTTTTTTCCGGCGAGTCAGACTCAGCAATACTAGCTAGGACGTCCAGCTCAGCATCATAAATAACATTATTGTTATTGACCAGAGCCTTCGGGGTAGAAGTCAAATTAGAGGAATTCGAAGTTTGAAAAGATCGTAACTTATTTCTTTCCACAATTGTCTCTCAAGATTCGGGCAAAAAAACTGGCGCATATAGTCGTGAACCTCCAGCTGTTCCAGCCACCAAGACGTCGAGATTCGTATCTCGTCCCTGATGCCGATCACCAACCCGAAGAGTGGAACGATTCGAATGATTATTCCCAGTAAATAGCCGATCATAATGTGATCCTCGGAGCCAAATACAATAGTTGAAGGAATCATGAACATTCTAGCAGTGATCTCCATCCGTACATTCTTTGTGAGAATGACTAAGTCGGCCACACTGAAAATAGAATTCTGGCAAATGTTAATATTTAAAATCTACCCAAATGATATCCCTTCCAAACCCCAACTTCACTCAAGCCCTACGTCGTAGTGGTTTAGAAACATTAATAAGAACTCATGCTCGAACAAATCGTCCCCAACATCTTCCCTGCTCATCTGTGTCAACATCCATGCACATCCCCACTTGATTCCCAATCCGATCCGTAATCTCCTTAACACGACCATGCAGAGGAAGGTTATGAATTTGGATCCAAAAATGAGTAAGAGAATAACCATCCCATCCCGTATCAGCTACATCATCAAGAGGCTTTAAAATAAGCAAAGACTTGTTAAAATTCTATGGTTCCTGATCTGATACAGATTGTCTTTCACTTGCATCTATGAAAAAAAAAAAAGATAAATATCACGATCAACCTCACGGATCATTAGCCCCTTCTGAACTTGCCAGATAAGTTCCATTGTAGCCTTAAAAGCATTCCTGTTGTAAGGTTTATGAATAAGCAGCTTCCCCAAGAGCCCTCAAAACCTCTTCCTTCCCTTTTGAAACAATTCCTTCGTCAATGCTGACCACACCTTCTTCTTCTTCAGTAATGGACAACGTATTCTATCGTCCCACATTCTCATCCATAATTCCTCCACAAAAACAACACTCACTCACTCGTAAGGGTAAGACACAAACTCTCCAGAGAGTAAAAAAAAGAAATATATTGTTTTTTATTGTATCAGTCTTATGATTTTCTCTACTCGTATAATACTAGTACCTACCTTCTAAATTTGGTTTAAAATCATTTTATTCAAGATCTTATGATACCTAAAGAAGAGAATCTACATACCTGCCAAACACAAGAGGAAAACGTACCAATATAGCATCAAAGATATGTGTATCTTTAAGATTAACCAAATCAAATAATATCAAGATAATATCTTACCATATTTAAGACCAAACCAAGGCTTATCTACAGATATTTCGTAAACAACATCTTTTGATTTAGTAGAAGTGAGAAAGACTTTCAGATCTCATTATCTACAAATAGGACTTTCAGATCTCATTATCTATAAATAGCTCATCCATCATCTAACAAGGAGCAGAAAGTACAAGTCCCAGTAGAGATGAGAAATTATATACTACTTGGTATTAAAAAAAAAATAAACACTTATTCTTGCCCGAGTTCTATAGTGATAATAGTGAGAATTGTTCTAAAAGTTTCCTCTTAAAATGACGAGTGATTTATAAAAGAGAGCGCAGTCTATTTCCGATTATCAGTCTAAATATTTGAGTTGTGGGAATTATATTCTCCCTAAGCAACATATTTGATATTATTATTAATTGCTTAAAATACTTTTGCTCATTAATTATTACAGTTTTATAGTATTTCGTATGTGTTGCTAAGCCATAAGCCATGGAGAAAAGGTAATAATCTGCTATATTCTCTAGCTATTTAATTATGACTGAATCTTATTATATGAATTCTTATTATTCATGAATATATCGTATGACTAAAGTCAATTATAAATCTCAGTTTATATTGGCTCTCATTGTTCATAACCTTATATCATATATGATCAGTTTCTTATCCATATCTTATTTAACTATTTGAGTAGTGCTTATATAGTATGACAAATTTTACGTATATGTCACTTTATTCTCTGGTTACTCGTCTAAATATGAGTGCCGCGTCGGCACCCTTGTGGTCAAAGCACCACACATGCACATTTTCCTAGGATGTATATGTTAGGAAATTCTATTTCCTATAGTGGGCCACATATTTTGGACAATTGTATTGGGCCGTATTATTCTTAAGCAGACCCAATAAGTGATTTAATTAGGGCTGGGTTAGGATATCTAACTGGGTATGGATACCAATGTGGATACCCTGTTAGTCACTCAGTTAGGATTTGATGGATACCCAACAGGGAACTATTTAAAGAATCTATTAGGGTTATGGTCCCTGTAGCCAAATAATACGTACGCTCAATTCTCTGTAACCCACCATCAATTACAGAGAACTCCATCTGAGTAACATTAGGCTATAGAAGACTAAACCCTCTAGCAATTACAGTCAATTTCTTGTGCTTCCACTTTCGGTTCATTGTCCAGACTACGGTATTAATCATGGACTCAGGTATACTCAATGAATCCCTACCTATCAGTTTTACATGAATGATCTAGGGTTGTAATTAGTGTTTTGTAATCCCATATTCATG
>JXTC01000976.1:13039-37031 GCA_002914845.1 Trema orientale | reverse complement strand
GAGAAAGATTTTCAATTTTCAGGCTTTTTCCACTTGTTTATTTCTTTTTTTTTTTTTTTTTTCCGAAACAAATTTATTTCTTGGTGTTGCTTTATTCGCTTCTTTTTTCTTTTAAACTTTTTTGGCTCAATGGTTTATTGATTCTCCTGTTGCTTATGAGAGTTGGGATAAAGATAAGGTGTACGAGGGTCCATTGGTTGAGATCATATGCCACAAGATCATTTTCGACAAATTCCCTCTCCAGTCTTCGCTCGCTACTAGTTTTGTGAAGTCTTACACTTTGCTCCTTGGTAATCCCCCTTTGGTAGGTACACCTTAACCCAAATTTGACAGAAGTGATTTTATTTTACTCCAATATTCTTCAGAGAAATTCCAAGAAATATGCTCCATAGGTGCCCAATTTACAACTATATCCCTCCCTCAATAAATTGGGCATATAGTTGTAAATTGGGCACCTAAAATGTTGTAAATTGTGATAAAAGTCAAAATATATGATTATACCCTTAAAATGTTTTAATTTTTATCTATGCTTTAGACCTAGTTCTTTTTTATTTTATCTTGTTCTTATATGCTTCATCTTCAATCTTCTACCTTCTCTTAACACCGTAGTTTTCTAACAATTAAAGCTAAATCAACAACCTACAAACTCATCTAAAGATATTACACACCAAGAGAGAGGGGGAGGGGGGAAGGAACACTTTATAAGGTGCATTGGATATTCTCTGAACAAGAGGGATTTTTCAAATGGGTAAGCAATTCTTATATTTAAATGTTATTGGTATTGTTAGAAATAGTCTAACTATGAATTTTTATGTGTTTTGACGTTAATTTCTAGCAAAATAATAATAATTTTGGTCAATTTTTGAGAATTTATAAATCTGGAGCAAAAAACCTGAAAGTCATTGAAAATTTCGATGAAATTCAATACTAGCTCAATGATTTATTTAGAAAAAATAAAATAGAAATAGTTCGATACTTTTCAATAGTTATTCAATTACTGTTTTGATGGTCCATTGAAATACTATGCTTTTTGATGATATTTCCATGCTAATTCAATGATAATTCATGTCATTTCGATGAAGTATGTGTTTATAATGGAATCTAAAAATTTACTATATAGTCATCGAAACAGCATCAAATTGTATTAAAATTGCATCGAAATTCATCGAATTGGCATTATGATCATCAAGTAATTTTTCAGAGAAAATTATTAAAGAGTCTTCATAATTTTGATGCTTTTTCGATGAGCATCGAGTAATTTTTCAGAAACAATTATTAGAAAGTCTTCGTCGAATTGCATCGAATGGGTATCAAATTATTGTCGAAATTCATTAAAATTTTCGATGTTTGTTGGGGAAGACTATCCAAATTTTTAGAACTTCGTAGAAATTTATCCAAATTTAATGTTTAATACAAAATCTATCACAGAACATCTCGAAAGTCAAATATAAACTATTTTAAATTATCTCCACAGATATTTCTTAATCGTGCACGAGAAAGATGAGAGAAGAAAGAAAGTTGAGAGATTTCAAGTGCAAGAGATAGGAGAAATTTACAAGGAGAGTGGTGGAGCGGAGCGAGAGTGGACTTTTTAGTTTCTCTTATTTTTGGGACTTCTTGAGATTTTTTTTTTTTTTTGAAAAACATCAATAAAACTATGTTTTTAGGGGTATTTTTATCCCACAGTCATTTATTCTGAATATTTATTAAGGAAGGCATATAGTTGTAACTGGGGCACCTATGGAGCATATTTATTGAAATTTCTCTTTCCTTAACAGCCTTAATAGTGAAGTGTAACTTACAAAAATCAAGAGGGGAAAGAATAATATGTCCATATCTATCATTAATCAATTCTCTTTCTCTTTCTGAAATTTAAATTAGGACCTATAAATTATGTATTGACTATTTGAGTTAATTAGACAAAGCGAATGAGCTAATTAGGTAACCTATGAACTTTTCTAGTAACTTCTTGTATAAAATTCTAAATGTTTTTGCTATTTATAATAAACTTGTATTTATAAAGTGTTTTCTTAAATAATATGATTTCAAGTGAAAATATAGTTTTTTCAAATAAGATTGTTTATCGAAAGAAAATTATTTTACTGAAATAGTCACTTTTCCTGAAAAGTATTATGATTATATCTCATAATAATTTTATATCAAATTATGGATCAAGTATATAAAATTATTATTGAATGTCGTTACATGAAAATTACTTTGGAATGATTATAGTTTTATAATGAGATTAAAGTAAAATTGTTTGTGAACTATTTTTGTATATGAATATGATATGAAACTCTCTTTAGTAGCTATACAATATTGATCCATTTAATATGAGTTATATATGGACAATATGAATTTAATGTGGACCTAGCTACAGGGATTAAATGTAGTAAATTTTAACCTACCTACAGGAGCTGAGTGTAGTAAATGTAGACATATTCATAAGAGTTAAGTGTAGCTATAGTCGCCAAAAATTATTGATATATATATATTTAAAGTGATTGAATAATTGAATGAGTTTGGAATGACATATTCTGAAACTCAAGCACTTTTTTACTAAATTGCTTATAAATCATCTTGATTTGATTACTTTGGATTATAGATGGATGATTTGCTTGCCTATGGGGCTATACCTCATGTATATGTGGGGCACATTCTCGAAATCGTGATATAACAATACATGAGTACCTAACTCCTCTTTTGATTTCATGTATACCATAGATAACCTAGTAGGATAAAAGAGGTAACTGGGTAGGATTACATAGGTACCTAACTCCCCTTTGAATTTTATGGTTACCCTAGATAACTGTGTAGGATATTATTAGTAAACTGCCATTTTCATTTATTTATGTAACATCTAACTTCAACCATTTCTTGATTACCTACGGTATCCAAATGGAAGACCAGTTTGTAACCAAGTGGGTGACCATAAGTAATTCGTTAAAAATAACCTATTGGATGCCATTCTCTTTATTTGCTTTCTCATTTGCATTAGGCTTATTTGAACTTGGTTTTAAAACTACAACATCATCATCATCCAATTTTCTCTCTTTATGGAGAGCATTAGACTCATCAAAAATAACATGCAATGATTCTTCTACTACTAATGTTCTTTTATTGAAAACTCTATAAGTCTTACTAGTAGTAGAATAACCAAGAAAAATACCGATATCGGATTTTGCATCAAATTTTTCCAAATTGTCTTTAGTATTCAAAATAAAGTATTTACAACTAAAAATTTTAAAATAGCCAATGTTGGGTTTTCTTCCTTTCCAAAGCTCATAAGGTGTCTTGTTCAAGATTGGCCTTATCATAACTCTATTCACAATATGACATGCGGTACTAACTACTTCGGCCCAAAAATAATTTGGTAAACCATTTTCATTTAGCATACTTCTTGCTATTTCTTGTAGGGTTCTATTCTTTCTTTCTACAACTCCATTTTGTTGTGGAGTTCTAGGAGTTGAAAAATTATGATCAAAACTATTTTTGTAGCAAAATACTTCCATCTCTTTATTTTCAAACTCACCACCATGATCACTTCTAATATATGTGATGGTGTAGCCTTTTTCATTTGTACTTTCTTACAAAAGATAGCAAGTACATTTAAAACATCATTTTTATGAGCAATAAATAGAATCTAAGTTAATCTAAAAAAATCATCAACTATCTCAAAAGTATAGTATTTTCTACCAAGACTAGCTACTCTTGATAGTCCAAATAAATCCATGTGAAGTAGTTGCAAAGGTCTAGAGGTAGTGATAGTATTTTTGGATTTAAAAGAGCTTTTTACTTGTTTTCTAAATTAATATGCATCACAAACCTTGTCTTTTTCAAAAAGTAAACTAGGTAAACCATTAACAAGATTTTTCTTAGAAAATTTAGAAATAGTATTCATACTAGCATGTCCAAGTCTTCAATTCCAATGAGAAGAATAATCTTTTAAAACTGAAAAACACTTGTCTTGACTAAAATATAGAGTTCGTAAAATGAATGTATGTATACAAAAATGTGGCATTGATGGTGATTTGGATAAAGAAATGTTGCTTTATATATGCTGACCAAGTATGTGATCATACATATTACGAGCTTGATTATATAAAAACATAATGTACAAAGCTTTAATGATCAAACTAAAGATATGTACCTATATCCATGATGATCAACTGACTGTTTATGCATATAAATAGATAATGGTAAAAATATAGACCAGAAAATAAAGTAGAAACTTAGCTTAAGAGACAATTGGTTTGACGAGAAGACTATATGGCTACTTTTTGTAAGAAAAACTAGATGATCATGCATGCAGTTATGGAAACAGACAGTTTATAGGGTATAAACAGCTGAAATGGAGATATTATACTAGTAATATGGTACTTGGTGTTGTATAGAAGTATGGAGACGATTCTAGCCTATTGGGTAAGTGAAAAGTGAGAAAAAATATGAGTTTTAGCTACTGCAATATGAAAATGTGGCAGGAGAGAGAGAGAGAGAGAGAGAGAGAGAGAGCTAGAAAAGTGATAAAAAAGGGGCTGGTTGTTCTTCTGGTTTGTGTAGAGTTTCAACTCTATTTATAGGCCGATTTACTTAATAGTTGGCCTGAAAGTGAGAGATAGGTTAAGAAACATTTTCACAGGTGGCAAAAACTACTTTTTCTTCTCTTTTAAACCATGCACTGCACCTGGTTTTGCACAAAAATAGATGCTAAAATATGCTTGAGACTGCTAAAATTCTCCTTAAAGTCACTCAAATTAATCTAAGGAAACTTCTCCATTTGACAGCATAGCTGGTTTAACAACAAACCAGGTACTATAAATAAGAAACTAGCTTTTGAACTAACATAACATTGCTAAAAAGGATCTCTTAATTTTCTCAATTTAACCGAATGAAGCTCTAGCTTTTGATAGCTCACTGGTTTCACAGAAAGCCAAGTGCTGTAGCTCCTCAAATCTACCTGGTTTTGGGGCTTTGTCTCTGCATGTAAACAGAGATAATCTTCTTCAATTTTGCACATATATTCCACCTTCTAGAAACCCCTAAGTTACTACTAATCCCTGCTCTGTTTCTCCCATATTTCTTGATCATATATTACTTAAAGGAATAATCAACACAATTTAATTAACTCAATTTAACAATATTTTAGGAGCTCGCTCTAAAACACACGTCTTTGGAAAATACCTCCCCCCACTCCCCCCCTTCTAATTAAAAAAGAAAAAAAAATTTAAATAAATTTTATCAAACAAGCCTATAGCTATTTATGAATAGGCAATTGGACTGACCTAGAAAACTAATCAAGTTCTAGAAACTAACAGAAATAGGAAACTTAAATTTAATTACTCAAAATAAAAAATAAACCTAATTAGTTATAATATATTATATTAGAAGATAATAATAACAATAATATATATTGCTATTCCTATTCCATATCTATCTCCTTTAGGCGAGTTAAAGCTCAAATTCATCATGAATGAGCAATCTGAAGTGTATACTCTGCAAGTGGTAGTCTAGATGCCTGATGATCGGGTAGAGTCTTGAAATAAAAGACTAGTCCTACTCTTTCTACAACAATAAGATTGAGCACATAGAATACTTTGGAATGCCTTGCTCAAGGGACAATTCTATCACATTGAAAACTAATCCAACAATTATACTAGAAAGAAAATCAAATGTACATGCATCTGATCCATTAGGAGCAATGGTAGTTTTGGATTTTGATGTTTAGGTGGACTAGTAACAGTGAGCTTAGCTATAGGTGAACTTAGTTCCATATTTATTAGTTGTTTCCTCTAACATAGATCTCACTAGTTTGCTTATAGTTGTAGATAGAAGGCTTTATATCACATATATGTATTTCGATGCTTTGATAATGTTGCTTAAGGTCCAATTGGGCTCTCATTTCGGCTAAATTTGGAGCTAAATGGGTATATGTCATTTTTCGGCTCAAAAATCAGTAAATAACCCTAGTTTAAGAGTTATAGATAAATAGCTCGAAATTATAGTTTAATAACCAAAAATTGAAAGTCATACTTTAATGGCCCTAGTTTAGAACTAACAAATGGACTTTATCATATAAAAAACAAGGTCATTAAGCTATAAATTAGTAAATGTGGTCATTTATTATTTAAAAAAAAAAAAACGTCATAACCACCCTAAGTTTTCCTAAATTTTGTCAATTTGGGTTTCGAAATTTAGAACAAACTGAGGTTGGCCATAATGATTTGTAGTGTATGTAGCATGACTAACAGTAACACTAGGTTGGATGATACGGTGAACATAAGGTACTAACATGAGAGGTGACTTGCCATAAGTGAACTAATTTAACTAAGCTAGCTAACCTTTGCCTTCAATAATAAGGTGAATTTGAACCATAAAGGCATATGGTTTAAGCAATCAAAATCTTGTCGATTGTGCAAATTTTTGGGGTTTTTTTTTTTTTTAACATTTAAGTAAATATAAACTGACCTAATAATTAAATAACCAAAATAATAATAATGATAGTAATGAGGGTTACTATTATTATTAATATTATCCTATTCCTATCATCAAATTGTCTCCTCTTCTCCTTCCAAGAGTCAATCTAAAATAAGGTTAAGATTAAATTACGCGACTATGTTGAGCCAAATGTGGGAACTAATAATATGTGATTATCTCATAAATGTAATATTATTTTCTTAGTTTCCTATTTTATTGTAGACTTGTAGTTGACTTTTGGGAAGTTGTTTACCATACATCTTATGTTCGTTTCACAGCTGAAAATTTCATTGACTAATAATTGGTGTTCTAATACATGTACTTACTTTATTCTTCCTACCATTCTTTCCCTAGAACGGTCATCAAATGAAGAAGAAAGATCAAGATAAAACGAAAGATAAAATCTTACGATACCAAAATTATGCGCAACACAAATAAACAAGTTCATAGATCTGGTTCATCTATAATGGATTGTCCAGTGCAAATCTTAGTCGATATTCTGTTAAAGACTTCCAGAAGAGAGCATTATCACATGCAAGTGTGTATGTAAGACTTGGCATGACTTGATCATGGATCCAGAAGTTGCTAAATTGCTCTTGGGGCAAGAAAATACCTCTTTGTTGATTCAAGACATTGATTGGTACTTAATTGAACCTAAATATGGCAGTGGTCTTGATTTGACGTACTGTTGGTGTGAATCTACTAGTGAGAAGTGTAATTGTTGTTGTCGTGCTCTCGACATAGACCTTGATTTTAAACCAAAGCTCCCAGTATGCAATGCCCAAATTACACTCAACAATCTCAAAGATGATCCCAAGGTGAGCTCCTTTGACAAGTACAACATCGTGAATTCGTGCAACGGTTTGGTTTGCTTGTCTGGACCAATGCGCCATGACCCTATTATTGTTTGTAATCCAGCCATAAAAGAGTTTGTATACATTTCAAAGCCTTGTAATCCAAATGTCCTGCATGTTTTCTAGATTTCTGGGTTCTAGAGTCATGGGGTCCAGAGCTTGTGGGTTGGGTTTCAGTTCAAAGTTTAATCAATATAAGTTGATTACAACGTCTATGCGGTGCCCATTGGATCCTGTTTCTCGTTGTCCAAGGTATGACGTTGTAATTATAGAAGCAGAGATACATACACTCGGGACAGGTACGTGGAAAAGTGTTGGTAGTGCTCCATTCTCAGCCTTTGCGCTCGAATTCCCCACTTATCTTAATGGAGTTCTTCATTGGCTATTCGTTGTTAAAGATTCTAGATCTTGGATAATATCTTTTGACTTGGATAATGAGCAATTTGACTATCATTCTGTTCCAACACCTTCGCAGTTTACCATTGGAGTTTTGGGAGGTTCTCTTTATGTTTGCGGTCCTGATCGTTATAATGGCTTTATTGATATATGGGTGCTGAGAAAGAACGGTGACTGGAATTATTGGACTAAATTGTTTTCCATTTTGAATTTCGATGGTATATCGTTTTCTGGGACCTTTATCCGGCCTATAAGTTACTCAAGTAATGGAACATTACCGATGATCATTCATCCGTATGGTAGGTTCCTTTACGATCACAAAGGACGCATGAAATTGAAATATTTTCAATGTCCGTGACCTGTGTATGTTTCAAGCAATTGCTTATGCTCCAAGCTTCATTTCGCCAAAGGATATTGTGATGAGAGGAGATACAAATTGAAGGTATGGACGAACCTTTTTTTTTCTTTTCCTCTAATTACGTGGGTATCTATACTTAGTTTTTGTAAAAACCCAGTTTTAAGAAGGGCAAAATAGTCTTTTGACTAGATTTTTTTTTTAAAAAAAATTGATTTATCTGCTCTCTCTCTCTCCCTCCCGTTACTTACTCTCTCTCTCTCGGATTTCTCTCTCTCTCCACGAACACGCTCTCGGCCGAAGAAAGGGGGAAGCCGCCTCGCCGCTGCTCGGCCACCGTCCGGCTAGCCCATCACCCGGCATCGACTTCCCAGGCCGCCACGAAGCTCCGCCAACCACCAGCCGCCGCCACCGATGACCGGTTCGCCGGAAAACTCCATTAAAGCCGTTTGACCCATTTTCGGATTTTTGGCCGTCGGCGAAGATTTCGGCGTCCATTTGACTCCAAACTGGTCCCGTTGGATTCGTATCGTCACAAGGGTCATCAAGGTATATATATCTCGACCCCATACTGTCCAGATCAAAATTTACCATTTTTGGGTATTTTGAGTTTAAGCTTGATCTTTTTAATCCGGCTGTTGGATTGTGTTTTTGACCTCATTTTTGGAATGTACTCGGAAAATAGAGAAGATTGATATATATATATATATATATCGTGTTGTTTGGTGATCGGCACGAAAATCGCGATCGGACAGTCGAGATTTTGTCTCGTTTTGCGTGCCACCAGTCCGGTGTGGATTCGGACCCGAATTGGACAAGTTATATATCTAACCTAGCTATTTTGGGTGCTAGGAATTCAACGAACAGCTCCGTTCGTGGAATTGAAGCTCCGGTGAGAAGTTAGTTTTTCGCAAGAAGACGATCGAGGGCTCGGAATTGGTTCCCGACCCTCCGGGTGATTGTCAACGATGCCTCGAGGACTCGATAGCATGGTATCGCTGTTTCGGTCGAGGTAGGGACTCAGTTACCTCTGTTTTATATCGTTTTCGAATAAAACTTATTTTCTGCGACATATGTGAACAAATGTGATTTTTAGACGATTTAAATATCTGTGATGGGAATTGATTGTGTGATGTATATACTGTATTACTCTGGGAATTTTCTGAGTACAGGTTATTTTTGGTATATCAAAATAGGGCCGTTATACTGTCCGTTTTTCTGTAAAATCCTATTATGCATATTTTACTGAAAAACCAGAGTACAGTAGTTTTTACACTTCAGTTCTGTATTGCACGTGTCATAGGATCATACATGAGCACCATGTTAGCATCGTGGGTTTACAGTATGGCGCTGCGTGTCCCACCATCGGTGCAGAGTCCGTAAACCCGCGCGGGGTTTGTTCTTCTGATTACCTCCCCATTTGGCTGGCGTAGGCAATTCGGTTGCCCCTCCAAGTTTGGTAGGCGACACATGGGTGTCCCTTCCGGGTATGGGCTTAGGTGTCAGGCAGGCTGTTAGGCACACTTAGTGTCATCATCCTGAGTTCCACAGATAAGAGGATGAGAGCTCATGGGTATGGGTTGATTTATGTCATGTGCAGATGGATTGATGGTTTTGATTACACTGTTTTATATATATGGTTTTCCGGCTTGGAATATATATATATATAGTTGTGTGTATGTTTTGGATTTGAACTAACCATGTAGGAATTTTTCATCACTTAAATGTTTTCGATCGAGGTAATTATTTTCTTACTGGGCATTGTATGCTCACCCCCCTACTTTCCTCCTCAGGTGGTGTTCAGTGAGATCTTGGTGATCAAGAGGAGTAAGAGGCTATCTTGACTGTAGTTCGTTTCTTGGTAATGCTAGAAGTCTACTGTTGTGGTGTTTGGACTATTTGAGATTTTGTATTAGCATTAAACCAAGATTACTACTTTCTAATTTGTCTGTGAACTTATGTATGCCATTCTGGGATTTAACTTATTGTTGTGGATGATGATGATGCTTGGACTTATATTTGATTTTTTGTTTTCTAATTACTATTCGGTCTATGTTTAATGGTGTATACGAACTATGGGAGAGGTTCACGTGATGAAATTCTAAATATTTTATTTTAATAGACTGTTTACAAAATTAAAACTCTTTTGACATTTTTCAAATAAATCAAAGAATTTCCTATCTTTGTGAAATTTCCCTTCTGCCACTGGCCCGGGTTTTGGGTCGTGACAGTTTTCGCTTTTTGTCATAATTTTTTTTTCTTTTCCAAAAGAATTTTGTGTTTAAGTCCATGGAATATTCTGGAAAAGTTCATTTAACTTCTATATAATGCTTTTCTTTATTTAAGAACTTTATTTCTAATTTGAGTATATTTTCCTTTTAGCAAACGTAATACATAACATTTGCCTCGAGTTAACAATGTCTATTTGAATATTTACCATTTTGATATTTGTTCGCGTCCATCCATTATCATTATCCTATTCTCTATTAGTGTCATAATGAGATTATAAAAAGCTAAGACTCAGATTCGCTTCAAATATATTTCGTTGCATGTGCGAAATAATTAAGGTTGTTTTAACTAATCCGTAAAGGGGATGATTGTAAAAGAAATGGAGAGAAAAAGGAACGGAGAGGAATACGAAACAATAAGTGAGGAAAGCTAATTCATTTTCATGTGTTTGTTTAGCAATTAGTTACACATGAAAGAGAATATGCTTTTATCTTTCTCATTCTCTTTTCTCTATCCATCTTGAATTAGTAAGCATGCCCTGAAAGAATCAGTAAACTTATTATCTTCTGCCAAGTGGAATACATTGTTTCAGTGGTTTATTATTAACATTTATCTGTGTTACTGAATGGACAGCCACATGAAGTCGCTTGTAGCAATCGTCTCATCTGGTGAATTCTATTACCTTTAAACCAAGTAAAGAGCAAAGGAGAATACTCGTGGTTTGAGAAAGCAGACCATTGACCACAGCAGCATGGGAAGGACGGTGGCATATTTTTGGGGCAAATAAAGAACATACAAACTCCTAATTTTTGCTGTTCTATACTCGTCTGAATTTGTGCTCCGGTTCGTACCCATTTCGACATGTTCATTTGACATTTTCAGGTTGACATGTCTGTGTTGTGCTTAATTTTTTTCCTCTTTTGTTCATTTTGAGGTTGACATTTTCTTGACATGTTTGTTGTGTTTGTACCCTATCCAATAATTAATAATTAATAGGAATAATACGAATATTAGTAATAATAATGTTATGCATCAATATTAATCTGTTATGCCCTAGAAGTTCTCTTTCTTTCCTTAGAATTCAGTATGTTTGTTGTGGATCTAAATTTGAGAAAATTTTGTACTATTTCTTTAGCTAATTTTGGGGATCAAATATTGTGGCCAAACGTGGACTTGAGAGTCTGCTTAAGCTCTTAACCATGTTCGAAAATGAAGACTAGGTCTGCATATGTGTCTATCGAACAGATTCCACTAGCTTTAGTTTTTTAATCCCATTTAAAAACTGATAACTGTTTTCAGGATGCTTTCAGTTTTGAGGAGATTAACTCTATTGAAATTGTATTACCTTCAAAACCGAGTAAAGATTACAGGCCATTATTCGTGGGTCGAGAAAGCGTTTCTAAACTTTTATTTTTGTTTGATTAGTCCTTAAACTATTCAATTTTTACCTATTAGTCACTTTTACGATATATTTCTTCCTACCCTAGAGTGTTTCTGGCTCCCAAACTCAATTCCTTCTTGCTTTATTATGTGCCATGCAGCAGTATATATCAAGAGCTCTTGATCCCACGCCACCCACTAATATTTCTTCTAGTAATTGTATGGAAACTCACCATTGGAACCCCTCAATAGAAGGGGCATGTGAGTTAATAAGTTGACAGAAATTCATAGAAAGGACTATACATCGGGGCAAGAATTAAATAGTTTGAGGATTCATCAGACAAAAATAAAATTTTAAGGACCAAAATGAAGCTTTTTCAATAGTTGAGGGACAAATAAGTCATTTATTCTATACATATATCCAATAATCTCATTCTAAATCTCATCGTTGATAACGATTATAACAATTAACCTCCCTACGTATAATACAAGTCTCTAAGAAATCGGAAATTCCTATGTTGGAAAGTGCAAGGATCTTACTCCTTTGGACTTCACCTTTGAAATATTCTAGAGGGCATGACAATCTAAACAAAGCGTAGAAGGCCAGATACCCTCAAAAAGTACTATGTGGTGAATTTCCGTTGTGGGATCTTTGTTCCTCAAACGGGTACCTCCGAATTGTTAATGTTTTGCAGGCACACCATGGAGTCAACATCGGTGCTTCACAAAATTAAGGCAGCTTGTAACATTAAATGGTATATAATATAATATGAACCATATTTGACCTCAACATTTGGGTTGGGTGCCGGCGTATTCTGGTTGGGTCAAGTCAGATCTGGATAATTAGGATAAAGGGAATTAAACTGAACCACGTTAAAATAATACATTAAATTCATATTTTTATATACCTTTTAACTTCTTTTGCTATTTTAATATGTAATCTGCGGCTACTATCTTCTTTCAGTTACCAAATTTTTCAATTTTATCTATATAGTATTACATAGATAACTTATATACTCTAATTTCTTCTTGTGTACTAGAACCTTATTGTTTAGTTAATTCTTTGATTTATATTGTTTAAGAGAGGATAGACGCTCGTTAAAACTTTTGGTTGATGAGAGCTGGGATTGGTGAGAAAATAAGTACAAATATTCTTTGATTAAATAAATTTATTTTTAGTTTACGCTACTTTTGAAGTTTGAATGTTGAATGGTATGGTGCTTGTACATGAATATCTAATTGCAAATAGAACACAAATGATAATAGGCGTGGTTTATATATAAAAGAAGGATTTGGTTGAATATGGCCAACACTTGAAACGATTCCTCTATTTGAAAATGACTACATCCAATTAACAGAGGACGATAATAAAGACCGAGAAAATGGTTGTTTAGTTTAATTAGATACATCTTTTTGTTGCAATTTTCTCTTGTCAAGTCATACAAATGTATGGTTTATACCAGATCAGGATTTGACATATATATGTAACCGCATTTACATGTGGGGTCTTTATCTATTATTATAGAAGTCGTCGAGTCTTTTATTCACTTCTGAGTCTTGAGTCGTGACATTAATGGCCTGCCTTTGCTTAGAACCGTGTAAACAAAGCAATTATATTTGAGTATGTTGTTGTTTCTTTTCTTTTTTTTTTTTCCTCCTTTTTCTTTTAGTCACTTTTAGAATTCATATTGGATATCTTTCTATGGTAAAAGTTGAAGAGAAAAACATTAAATAATAGGTATTTTTTTTTCATAATTACTTAAATTATGGTGGCCGTTAAATTATAATCGAACGGTTAAAAAAGAAATATCTATAATAAATAAAAAAAAATACCTATTGGATTGAGAATCTATATGTATATATTTGAGAATTCAATATAAATGTGTTTGGGATATATAATACATATATTGATCGTAATATTCTACTATATACATGTAGATTTCGACATGCAACTATCAACTACTCATGTATGGAGAACTGAACTAGCTAGGAGCCGCACTTTGACTTTTCTTTTTACTCTGTTTTCTCAAAAAATTTGAGTCGTTCAATTTTGTTTTTGCAAAATAAATATTATCGATCCTTTACAATTTGTATCCAAAATGCCCTAATTTGGTATGTTTTCACTATTTTCCTGCAAATCTTAGCATAGTCACGCCTATGCAGTAGTTTAGAAGACAATGTCTATATCTAAGTATAATCGAGATGGAGCAATCCATTCTATATGAGTTGTTATCGGATTCTGTATTGTTATCCAAAATTGTATTTTCTGATTATGTACTTACCCATTTGTGCAATTAAGAAACATTGAGTCATCGTCATCTATATAAAGGGGGGGCTCAGTCTCATTATGGATCATGACACACTTATCTCACAATCACTTCACTATACACTCTCTCTGAAATTCTCTCTTTGCTCTCACCTTTGGACTTAGAGAAACTCTTGTAATTCTCTAGAAAATAGTGAAGAACAGTGGACGTAGGCTCATCTTTTTTGGGGCTGAACCACTATAAAATTCTTGTCTCCTTATTTGCTTTAATTTATCAACCCCTTTTTATACATAAGCCACATCTTACAATTTCTTAAATTCGTTGTTCACAAAAACTCCATCAACAACCTGCATTATATTCCCCACAATACAAGAAAACAAATGTTTGTTAGTTAACTTATAATCTCCTATGTTTTTTTTCTTTTTGTTTACATGGTTCAAATTTTTAAGCTTCATAATAAGTTCAAAATGTAATGACATTGACAACTTAGACTTTAAGGAGTGTTTTGTATCTCCAAAGGTTCTGTCCAGTGAGAGTGACTATCATCCTGTGCTACCTCGGGTGTGATTTCCAAATAGTAATATGAATTTTTTGAGAACAAAGGAAATAGTGGGTCTATGTAAAATGCTAAATATCTCAGAAGAAGAGGAGGAGGACCTCGGGCTGGACGACTCCTTGTTGGATGCCGCATCTGCAGATCTGAAATTGGCTCTGGTAGGAAAGCTCCTCATCAACAAGCCATACAACAGAGCGATCTTCAAGGAGGTCATGGAGCGGGCCTAGGGAGTGAAGGGACCACTATCTACCCAAGAGATAGACATCAATGTTTTCATCTTCCATTTTGACAATATCACTGGCAAGAAAAAGGTCCTCGATCTGGAACCTTGGAATTTCTCCAATGCAATGCTCATTTTAAAGGAATTTTATAACAGAAAGAGTTCGGGAACAGACGATTTTCGTTTTGCCAAGTTATGGGTTCAACTGCATAGTTTACCACTTCACAGGATGTTGGAAAGCATCGGCCGTCTCCTGGAAAACTAATTAGGTAAATGCATAGAAGTGAAAACTAATCATAATGGCAAATACTGGGAAAAATATGTCAGAGCAAGGATATTATTGGATATCTCTAAACCCCTCCGTGGCCCGTGGGGGAGCAAAAGTCCGCCTGGGGATCACCGGTCCCCTGATGTGGTTAGATTTCCGTTACGAGAAACTACCCGACTTTTGATTCTGTTGCGGCCACCTGGGTCACGTCTCAAAAGAGTGCCCCATGGAGGAAGCTGAAGGAATGATCGCAGCGGGTGAGCTACAATATGGGGACTGCATGAGAGGCTCCTCTTACCAGAAACCATTCATGGAGAGCAAACTATCGAAAAAGAAAGGCCCAATCATCATTAGTGAGAGTCGGACAAACTGAGGGCCCACTGAGAAATACAAACCCAGTGAAAGATAGGTCCCGACGATGGCGGTAGGCGGGGCAGCACCGGTATCAAGTTCGTCACTGGAAATGCCAGATTATCCATTACCAGCTGGCGAACCGAATGGAAGCCAAAAGGTGAACCTGTCGGCCACAGAACCAACAAAACAGCATGTTATCTAGAACAGATGCCCACCAGCATAGTTAGCGTGCCCTACAACACTGGTGTCCATGCCACTATCACTACAAATAATACAGGAGACGCCGCACCAGTAGAGCCTAACAAACAAAAGGCACTTTTGGAAAAGTTTAAAGGCCATAAAGATTACTTGGGGGCAGAGCACCCAGTAGAGCAACATAATTTTAGGGGCCTAGATACAGGGGAGCTCTTAAGTGTACCCATGTTTTCCTCTAAAACAAATGCACACATGTCGTCAAACACAAGGAAGGGGACACATATTGGTTTGACCACTCTAGACCCCGAATCACTTTCCAAATCAAACCAACAACACCCATGGGGCCCAATGCCCAAGCCACTTGAAGACAACAATTTCTCTTTTGGGACCTTAGAGATGGGACCGAAAACTAAAGAGGGAGGACTACGTAATTTCAAGAGGCAAGCTAGGAATAAACACCGACCAAACTCTCTGATGAACAAGGAAACCACTCGATTCCCAGCACCAAAAAGGAATACTGGGGCGGGCGTTGCTATTTCTACTGAGGAGGTCTCAAAACGCCTAGCTTTACATGATATCACAAATACCAATGAATCGGCAGGGGTTGTCCCACAACCCCGTCGGGAGCTATGAGTCTCATAGCTTGGAACGCCCAGAGAGTAGGGAACCCTGGGCGATAAGCAGACTCTGGAGTCTACTCAGATTCTACTCTCCCACTCTTATCTTTATTTTAGAAACTCATTTATGGGGTAAGAATGCTCCTAACTTAAAACGAAAGATCGGGTTTTCTAATTGCTTAGTGATCGACAATACCAGAAGAAGCGGCGGGATCGCACTTCTGTGGAAGGAATCGTGGGATATCACTATTATTAACTATTCCCACCGACATATCGATGCTATTGTTGATGATGGTCGGACTCAAAAATGGTGTTTTACCAGCGCATATGGCTACTTAAATAATCCACAAAAACATTATACCTGGGAAATGCTTCGAAGATTAAGCACACACCTAAACATCCCTTGGCTCTGTGGGGGAGACTTCAACGAAGTCCTTTTCTGGAACGAGAAAATATGTGGGAACACTCATGATCACTCCACCATAACCTAGTTCCGAGAGTGCCTGATGGACTGCCACCAAGAAAACCTACGCTCTTCGAGGCCAAAACTTACATGGGACAATCACAGGCAAGATGGTGCGAACATCCAAGAACAGCTAGATCGATTCGTGGTCCGGCTAAACTGGAAAACTCTCTTCCTAAACCTCAGAGTCTTTAACCTCGACTTATGGGAAGCTGACCACTAGGTCATTCGACTAGTTCTTAACACTAGTAAGGAGAACGATAATCTTGGGATCACGAATGGGAAACTTTTTAGATTCGAACCCTTCTAGGCCAAGGAAGAAACCTGTGACGATCTGATAAAATCAATTTGGGATCTCCACGAAGACACCAGAACAAACATCTCCCTTATGAGGCTTTTTAACACATGTGCCAAAAAACTTCAGACCTGGGGTAAAGATACTTTTGGGAACATACCCAAACAACTTAAGCAGACATGCAAAAAGTTGGAGCAGGCCTACCTTAGCCGAAGGGACGCTGAAGCTTGGTCATACATCCGTTTACTAGAAAAGGAAAGGGACTGCCTTATTTGGCTAGAGGAAGACTTCTGGCGTGAAAGATCCAGAGTTGAATGGCTATAAAATGGAGATCATAACACAGGCTACTTTCATGCAAAAGCCTCGCAACGCTGGAATAAAAACACCATTACAGGATTAGAGGATGAAGGAGGCACATGGAATGAAAAGAAAGAAGAGATAGTAAACATCATAACCCACTACTTCAACAAAAATTTTTCAAGCTCCCAACTGTCCCCGAGGAGTTTGGATAAAGTAACATCGAAAATTGGCAGAAGAATTTCTCCAGACATGAATTCCACTCTCCGAGCAAACTACACTGACGAGGAGATTAAAATGGTACTTTTTAGCATGAACCCAACCAAAGCACTAGGACTGGATAGGTTCCATGCTCTGTTCTATCAAAAATACTGGGATATTGTAGGCCTTTCTATTATTCTAGTCTATAAACGAGTTCTCATTGGTGCTCAATTAGCCATTTCCTTGAACAGAACTCATGTGATTCTCATTCCGAAAATTAAATCTCCCAAGAAAGTAGCAGACTTCCATCCTATTAGTCTATGCAACATACTTTACAAGATAATCACCAAAACCATTGCAAATAGGCTCAAACCACTGCTGCCTTCCATTGTAGTCGAGTTCTAGAGCGCCTTCATTTCGGGTAGACTCATCACCGATAACGTAATTACTGCCTTTGAAGCCATGCACTCTATGTGAAAAAGGATAGGAGGAAGGAAAGGTTGGACAGCCTTGAAACTGGATATGAGGAAGGCTTATGATAGGGTGGAATGGTGTTTTTTGTACAAGATTATGGAGCAACTAGGCTTTGATACTGACTGGATCAAGATAGTTATGGACTGCATTACATCCGCCAAGTTTTCCTTCATGATTGATGGCATACCTTATAGTGATATTAGCCCCCAAAGAGGCCTGTGACAAAGGTGCCCCCTGTCCCCATATCTCTTCCTTCTTTGCCCAGAAGGTCTCTCCTCTTTGCTTAGGCGAGCGAAGGAATGAAGAGCCCTCATAGGTTTTGCTTGCTCACGGCAAAGCCCTCGAATCTCCCATTTGTTTTTTGCCAATGACAGCCTTTTATTTTGCAGGGCCAATTTGCAGAAAATTCGAACCATAATAGAGATCTTAACCCTCTATGAGGATACCTCTAGACAATCAATAAATTTTCAGAAATCGGCTCTAACTTTTAGCCCCAATGTTGGAGTCGATTTAAAAGAATCCATCCAAATCAAATTGGGTCTAGTGATGGCCCATGCACATGACAAATATCTGGGCCTCCCTGCTTCCATGAGTCGAAACAAGCGTGCTACCTTCTGATCTATCAAGCAATGTGTAGAGAACAAACTTCAAACTTGGTGTAATAAACTATTCTCAACGCCGAAGGGGGGAGAGGGGGGGAAGAAGTCCTAATTAAGGTTGTGGCATAGTCAGTCCCGACGTACACGATGAGTATTTTTAAGATCCTATCTTCTCTCTGCCATGACCTCCATTCTTTAGTGGCGCAGTTTTGGTGGGAGAGCACAAAAGAGAAGAAATGAATGCACTGGTGGAGCTGGGAAAAGCTCTGTTCAGGCAAAATGGAAGGAGCATGGGATTCAAAGACCTCACAGCTTTCAACCAAGCCTTGCTCGTGAAACAAGCCTGGAGAATTGTTCACAAACGCAACTCTTTAGTAAGTCGGATCCTTCGTGGGTTATGCTTCAAGCATTCAAACTTCTAAACCGCCAATAAGAACAGCCAAGGAAGTGCTTTCTGGAATGGAGTTCTTTGGGGCCGCGAAGTCCTCTCTTTTGGCATTCGATGACAAATAGGCAGGGGAAATTCCGTGAAGATTTTTGGCCATCCTCGGATCCCAAGACCGTGGCTCTTTCGACCGATTACGGTGCCGAGACCCGAGGATCACGACCTTTTGTTATCAGACCTCACCGCTAGACAAGGAGAGTGGGATAAGGAAAAAGTCGAGAATATCTTGTGGCCTGTTGACGCGAAAGCGGTCTTAGATGTTCCCTTGAGCTTCGAGGACTGTGATGATATCCCAATATGGCACTTCGAACAAAATGGAGACTACTCGGTTAAGTCGGGGTACAAAGTGATCATGGATCGCCGTAACCGACCGGGAACATCTTATCTTTCCCCTCTCTCCAATTGGTGGAGAACTCTCTGGCACCTGAATATTCCCAGTAAAGTCAGGATTTTTATCTAGAGAGCCTTCCCCGACATTATTCCTACCTTTTCCAATCTCCATCGCAGAGGGGTAGCTTGCCCAAGCTACTGCCCACCTCTGCAATCATACTAAGGAATCAACCTTGCACGCCCTCTTTTCTTGCCCTCATGCCGACGTTGTTTGGAAACAAAGCATTTTCAGACCCCACCTCAGTATTTTTTCCTGGAGATCTTTTGCGGGATTTGCTTTCGACTTGCACAAGAAGATTCCTAAATCAAATTTTGAGACATGGTGCACCCTTTCTTGGATGATCTGGGGAGATAAAAACAGAGTCGTTTATAGGCAGCGAGCTAGGAATCCATCCAGCATCCTTAAGGACGCCGAGCTCTGGCTTTCAGAGTACAAGAAGATGACCCTAACCCCAGAAGCTCCTATTCGTAGGTTGACTCTCAGCACGAAATGGGAAGCCCCACCGGCCGGCCATCTAAAACTTAATATCGATGCGGCTGTGCACTCGACATCGGGTGGGATCGAAATCGGTGCCGTGATCCGAGACTCGAAAGGGAAGGTCTGTGGTGCGCTCCGTTCCAAAATCCAAGGAGGCTCGAATGTTTTTATTGCCGAATGTCTGGCCTTGAGGGAGGGACTACGTTTTGCTTTACAACATGAACTCCTGATCTCTGAAGCAGAAAGTGACTGCCTGAAAGCCATCTCCGCCATCAACTCCATTGAACCCCTTTTGGCAGCCGGGCCTATCATCTCCGACATTATTGTCTACCTCAGTAAGCTAGGTAATGTAGTTTGTAGCCATATCCTCGCACGAGGAACAAGTGGCGCATAGCCTAGCATCTGTTGCCTTACGTTGTAACCTGCAGTCGTTCTGGTTATACGACACACCCCGTGTGTCTATTATGATGTATTATCTGATATTACCTTTTTTTTTTTCTCAATGATAACTGAGTACTGACATCTTTAATTTCAAAAAAAAAAAAAAGTAATCTCCTACATTTTAAGTTAAACTCTTGGGATTGAAAATATTTTAACTAATTTGGTATTAGAATAGTGCTTGATACGGGAATTTCACTAAATTTTCTGATATTTTAATGATACAATCGTTTTAAAAATAATATGCACCTCACATATGCATGGTTTTATTTAATAGTGGACCAATTAATTGTCTTGTTAATTTCTTGCATCCATTTGCACGAAATTGTGCGTGTCCACAAATCTAGACTTTAATTAAAAATTAGTTAAAAATTATGATGACCAGTTCTTTAATAGTATCAACCATTTTTTCAAAGAACGCACTATTTCTAAATCAAATAATATTTGACAATCTTCGATTAATTAACTGGGATCAGTCTGGGGGGAAATAAAAAAGGAAAAATGGCTGAAACCAATGTGAAAAAACTTCAATTTGACGACAAGATAGAAGAGATAGTAATTGTTCCTATCAAAATGAGAACCTAAGAATTAAGGTAATTGAAAACCATCTATTGTGAAAGTATTGCTAATAATAAGATTCCTCTACCACTTGCTGTATGTCAAAGGTAGGCCTATTTTCTAAAACATTTGATGTTCACTAGTACATGCCTACGTCCAGGGGCCATGCTCAAGACTTCTAAAAGGAAAATAAGAAATAGAGACTGTACATCTCTCACTAAGACTGATAATACAAAATTCCCACACTACTTAATCTAGGTTTCTGGACTCTCTGCCCTTTCACCAAATCTATTCGCTGCCTTATTATTAAATAGGCTATGATTTCTCAGAGTTCTAATAAAACATGACACTTACTGCCCCCACAATGTCTTCTAGGAAATAATTCCAATAATTCTTGTGCCTTATGGTTTTTTATTGAAATAATAGCTAGACACCAGTACTCCACCAACAATTCTTCCCCTTGTCTTTTAACTCATTCCCTCTACAGCTTGAGGTTACCATTCACGGATGAATTTCTTTAATTCAGCTTCAACTGGATTGCTGATTCACACCAACAACCATTCAAGATTGTACTTGCTTAATTTTTTTTAATTATTTTCTAAATTTTTTTATAATGAATTTATACATAAACTGCTTAAAGTTTGTAAGCTTACAGCTTGCTTAGTTTAGACACTATTAAGGGATCCTTCTATGATAGATCTCACATTCCCTTGATCCTTCTCCATAGCCCAATCCTCTAAAAGATATGTCATGGCATTTGTCATCCAAGCACTATTTGTTGCTTCATAATGATCTCCATGATTTTTAGATTTAATATTCCTTAAGTGATAATTCAAGAAGTTCATCTCTTATTTAACAATTGGTTGGTTTATGGTTTATGTCCGTTAGATTTTGATGCTCATTCTTTTTTCTTTTTTCTTTTTTCTTTTTTTTTTTTTTTTGATAAAAAAGTTTGGCTAAAAAAAGATCTCCTATGTTGCAAGTATATATGATTATCAAAATACTTATTCTGTCTTTATGCCAATACTATTTGTGTTATCCTGTCTTTAATGCCAATACTCTTTGTGCTCTTATTTCTCAATATGAAAATCATGTTTCAGTGAAGCTCCCTAATCCCTATATGTATCGTATGCAAATAATTGAATTGTTTTTAGGGAAATTCAAACCTTAGACTTAACATATTAGAAGTAGAGTATGGTTATCAATCAAGTTAAGCCTAAAATTGTGTGAACGTATGATATTTACATAAATTTGCATGAATGCAGTTCTAATTAAAATAAAAAATTGATTCCATTTTACTTCGTAACAGATTATTTCCACTTGGACATATTCAATTGTGCACTCATTCAGGCTTCTACATTGTCTAATACAAAATTATTTAATGATCAAAATTATGCAAACAAATAATAGTAAATAGTAATACATCATATTCATTCCTACCAGTACTCGCTTAGAATATACGTCGCACAAACACAAGATTATAAATTGGAATTGAAAACTTGCTTTTATTTGTATGTATTTATTTATGTATTTTTCTATATATATGGTTACCAATTCAATAGGTATTTTTTTTTACCTATGTATAAGTATTTTTTTTCTAATCGATGTGATCCAACGGCTATAATGATGTATATTAAAAGACGTGTATCATATTATTTTTTTTATTTTTTATTTTTTAGTATAAAAAAATATACATGATAAATTTTAATTGACAAAAATAATACTCGTACATAAATAAAAAAAAATTTACTGAATTGGTGCTAGATATATTTTGGGGCTCTTCCACTGATGACTTTTTTTTTCTTTTTTGACAAAACTGATGACTTTCTAGAGTGTCGTTTGTGTGGAATTTTCATGCGGCAATTTAATGGGAGGGTTTAAAATAGGATAATGTTTGTTTTTTGTTTTTTTGTTTTTGGCTGAAGAGTGTATTATTCTTTTTACACCATGCGCAACATTGTGTAGTTTTCTTCTAGATGCTCGTTTATAATTGCGGGCAATGACTAAAATGATCGTGTTCCATCGTTAACATCGACAACATTAATATTATTTCATCAGTTCAAACAAAGTTAATATGGGACAAAAACACATTATTTACATTTTAAATTTTTAACATGGTTAGAAAAAAAAAATTGCTAAAATACTTTTCCCGATAAATGCTACAATAAATGGTGCAATGGAGCCATGGAGGATGACTTTGTGCTTTATACTAAATTCTACCATTGGCATCCGCACTTCACTGGAGATACTTTAAAGAGTGAGAGACTTGAAATTGAAACCTTAATATTAGAATAGAAGCGAGTATAATTACTAATGAGACAAACACGTGACGGCATATAGCAAAACATACTTGGAAAATGCTAAAAACCATCATAAGGTAAAAACATTAAGATCATCATATTTAAATTGTAAAAACGATCTTATTCAGCAATTTAAATTCTAATTTTAATATATAATGTGGATTCGATTAGTTTTGATTGAAAAAATAAATAGAATCTTATATTTGATATTAATAGAAATATGTGGGTTTCTTTTCTGGATTTTTTTATATCATTCCAACATCATAATATGACAAATATGACCTTTTAGGTACTAGTTAATGAGGGAAGGTAAATAAATACATACATTAAATATCTTATAAATAATATGATATTACATAAAGTTATTTTTTTCAGCTTGTTTGTCAAGATGTATAAAATTATTTTAGAAAAATATTATACATTAGATACTAAGTAGTAACTAGCTAAGTAATTGTTATATATAATTTAATTTAATATCTAACCTTACCCATAATACTCGCCATTGCCAATATAAAACTTGGCAATTAGGGCTGGCAATTTTCTACACGACACGACGATACGACTCGAAAACGACACGAAATAAATGAGTTTGGGTGACCCATTTAATTTTCGTGTCAATTTCGGGTTGACACGTGTAACACGTATAATAAACGGGTGGGTCTCGGGTCAACCCGCTTAACCCAAAAATGACCCGTGTAACCCGTTTAATTAAACGTGTCATTTTCGTGTCGTTTTCGTGTCGTGTCAACACGACATTAATACGACACAATTATTAATATTTTAATATATTAAACGTGATTTTGATTAATTCTAAGCATATTTATAGGAGTAAAATTAAATTAAGTAGTACATAATCGTGTTAAATTAGAATAATCGTGTCAATTTTGAA